>JADDOH010000078.1:0-281522 GCA_016648135.1 Agrypnia vestita | reverse complement strand
ACCTTGTGAGACATACGAAAAATCCATTATATGATATTATATTCGGAATAACTTTAAAAACATCTGTTTTTCGTTAAGGCGCATGATAACAATACAATATCGAGGCTGTAAAGAATTTCATGGCGTTCGTGACGTATGAAATATAAATGTCAAGGCAGTACACGTCACGTGAAATTATTAAAGCTGTCTCTTAGTGGATCCTTCAGCCGCCTGGCAGAGGGGACGCGCTTGAAAAATAATACCATTGAAAAAATGGATATTTTATGTTCCAAAGAATTATATGTGTTCTGTCAAAAGACATGACGTCATACATAACAGTGACTGTTTAATGGATATATTTTATCAACTAAATATTTATATTTCACACAATGATTTAGGGGTTGGTACAGTGACGTCCCTAGGCTAAGTTCCATCCTCAAGGCTGGAAATTCACGTTACAAGGTTGAAACTTAAAGTAATCCGTGATTTGAGCGTGCTTTTTCAAAACGAGGCTAATAGTTAAACTATGTGCAATATTACTATTACTATTATTATATACTATTAACTATATACCATTAACATATATTATATAATATATAATATAATGTTAATAGTATATATTATATAATATATACTATTAACTAATATTACTAAATGTAAATATTGATGTCATTTTTTATGTAAATATTGCTAAAGTAAAAAGCTGTGGTAGAAAAGGACGATTGTTGTCGGTCTTTTCAAATTAATTACAAGTCATCATTAGTCACAGCTCTCGACTTCTAAAAAGTGTAAAGATTAATAATATATTTAAGTTATTTTTTTACCATTAGAAATTTCGATAATTTTTTAGGAGGAGTAATTAGAGTCGAGAAACTGAAGAAGTCATAATAGGAGAGACATTTTTTGTAATAATTACTTAACTTAATAACTAAAATAGAACCTTTGTTCTACTAAAAAACTAATTGAAAGTCTGCGAACCTAAAATTCATTTTCAATGATTTGAAAATCACCCTTCATTACGGAATAATAATGTAAATATGTACAGAATACGTTTTCTCATGAGTGTTAAACTAACATTATGGAGATAAAATTATACTGAAATAATATTGAAATGTTATATGTTAATAGTTATAATAGAAATAGTGAAATTCATTTATGACGAGAGTAAAGATTGAAGATGTTAGAAAAGCACGTAAGGCTGATCTCAGCATAGTTGATAGAAAGAAATAATCGTCGCTCATATGTTTTATGTTTTGGGCTTGTTGAGAATGAATGAGGAAAAAATGGTAAGAAAAATATACGACGCAAGGGTTGACGACACCAGAAAGAGGACGACCACGGAAGACGTGTCATAACCAGATTAACCAGATCTAGAGGATGGTCCTGTTAGGAGCATCAATAATCGTTGACCTCGTATGCGAAGATGTATGAATGTGAGTGAGAGTTCTGTGTCAGGACAGAGGAGTGTGGCGCACTATCTTCTCTGCCTTTTCCCGTGGGGAAATGGTGGGTAAGTAAGTAAGCAAGTAAATAGGAACAAAAGTTTTATCAAAGTTATTGTTCAAAATAAATATAGTTTAGCATGTAAATTCTGTTCTACAGTAAAACCTCGTTTATCGCGGTTAATCCGTTCCATATTCTACCGCAATAAGTGAATTTCCGCGAAACAGGATTATTTGTTAACAAATTTAATATTTTTGTAGTCAGAGCTTAGAAAACCTATTAACGACACATCAAATAAGGGTATTAACATATAAATAAAATAAATAAAATAAATAAAATAAATAAAATAAATAAAGCCTTTATTCACTGACCATTTTAACAATTTTTAACATAAGTAAATACATACACATACATACATATACATACACATATATATACACACATACATACACATATATACACATATACACATACATATACATATACATACACATAAATATACGTAGTAAATGTCATTTAAGCAGCCAGTTTGTTGGTCAGGTTGTCTCTCTGACATAGGCCTCCCCTAGTTTTTTCCACTCGTCTCTGTCGTGAGCTATTCTTCTCCATCCTTTTGGTAGGTCATCTTCCCATCTCTTAATTTGACGTCCTTTTTGTCTTTTTCCATTTCTGGGATACCATTCCATTACGTCTTTCGTCCACTTTTCTCTGCTTGTTCTCATAACATGACCAGTCCAGTTCCATTTGAGTTTTTTTACTTTTTGTATAACATCGCTAACTTTTGTCTTTTTCCTTATTTTTGTATTCGTCCACCTGTCATAAAGCCTTATGTTTAGCATACTCCGCTCCATGTTGCGTTGGCAAACTGCGAGTTTTTGGCTGTTTTTGCTCGTAGCAGGCCAAGTTTGGCACCCATAAGTGAGACATGGGAGAATGCACGTGTTGTATACTTTGCTTTTTACCGACATTGGTATTCTATAATTTTTCACTATTTCTTTTAGCGACCAGTACCGCTTCCAAGTATTGTTTACTCTTCTGTCGATTTCTTTTGAATATTGGTCTTTTATTGATATTAGTTGTCCTAAGTATACGTATTCTTCAACATATTCGATGCTTTCCTGTCCGATTTCTATGTTCTCCTTTGTTGTATTTGTCATCACCTTAGTCTTCGTTGGGTTCATTGTCAAACCTACTTTCCTGCTTTCATTGTCTAATTACTGTAACATAGTTTGTAGCATGTCTGGTCTCTCTGCGAATATCACGATATCATCAGCGAATCTTAGGTGATTTAGGTTTGTTCCATTTACATTTATTCCGAAGTCTTCCCAATCTATATTTCTGAATATATTTTCTAACACGGCTGTGAAAATTTTTGGGGAAAGTGGATCACCTTGCCTAACACCCCTCTGAATACTAAATTCCTCTCCTCGCTGTTCAAGTTGGACCGTTGCTGTGGAGTTTTTATATATTTCTTTTATGATTTTTATATATTTGCTTTCTACGCCCTGGTTTTCTAGCGTCTTCCAGATATAGTTATGACTCAGAGAGTCGAAAGCCTTGTTGTAGTCGACAAATGCCATGTAGTAATGCTGACCATATTCATTAAGTTTTTCGATGATTTGTTTTACCACATGGATATGATCGATGGTAGAATAATCGGTGCGAAACCCAGCTTGTTCTCTTGGTTGGTGTTCTTCTAGGTGTTTCGATATTCGATCAAGTATTATTTTTGAAAACACTTTGTATAAATTTGACATTAGACAAATTGGCCTATAGTTGTTTATTTCGTTCTTATCTCCCTTTTTATGTAATAGGACAATAGTGGACTTCGTCCATTGAGTTGGTATCTGTTCAGTATCCAATATTTCGTTGAATAGATGCGTCACAGGTTTGGATATTACGGACAAGGTGTCTTTCAGTAGCTCATTTGAAATTTTATCTTCACCGGATGCTTTTCCACTTTTTTGTGTTTTTATAGCTTTTATGACTTCACTTTCTAATATGCAAGATATTTCTTCTTCATGAGTATAATTATCAGTTTCTGTGAATGTAGTTTTGTCTCTCTCCGTGTAAAGTTTCTTGTAGAATTCTGTCGCTTCTCTAGCTATTGATGATCTTTTTGTCGTCGATTTCTCATTATTCTTCATATTTTTTATTTTCATGTTAGGTATCCATTGTGTGTATTCTTTCAGTTGTTTTAGACCTTTTTTAATTCCGCCTGTTTTCTCTATGTGTTCTTTTAGTACTTTCAGTCTCTCAGCTTTCTTGTGTTTTCGTATTGATGCTAGGATTTTTTTACTGATAATCGTGATGTTTTGACGATTGTCATTTCGTTTCTCTAACATTATGTTCCTCTCATTCATTAATTTTATTGTTTCATCTCCTAATTTATTTTTCTTCACTTCTTTAGTACACAATTTGTTTGCGTGCATCAGTGCCTTCTCTAGGAGAACATACTTTTCTTGTAGTGTTTTGGGTCTTTCGATATCTTTTAAAGTATTTTCTAATTCATTTAAGACATTTATTGGTATAGGCGATCTTATTCTCACATTTTTGGTTGACGATGTAATATGCTTTCTTGATTTGTTATTTTCATTTTGTATAACTCCTCTTACCATTCTATGATCTGTATTGAAGTTTAGCTTATTCACTACATCGACGTCCCTAAATATCCTTTTTTCCCTTGTCAGAATGAAATCAATTTCATTTTTATCTCTACCGTTTGGGGATATCCATGTCCACTTTCTTTTCATTCCTTTTTTGAAGAAGCTGTTCATAATCTTAAGATTATTTGCAAAAGCAAATTCTATGAGCCGCTGTCCATTGTCATTTCTTTCTCCACTGCTGTGATCTCCTAAGACAAATTCATCTTTATTTGATTTACTGCCTACCTTGGCATTAAGGTCTCCCATCAGGATTATGCATTTGTTAGTCTTTTGCATTGATTCTGTCAGGTCTCTGTAAAATTTATCTTTCGCTATCTTCGTATCTTGTTCATGGGGGGCGTGGACTTGGATGATCGTCGATGGATGTTTACCTTCAGGCAACTGTATATTGAGGATTGCAATTCTGTCTGATATTCCTTGAAAACTGATTATATTGTCTTTCAGGTATTTCTTTATTAAGAAACCCATTCCGTACATGCCTTGTTTTTCACCATAGAAATAGAAAATGTAATCATTATATTCTCGTATCTCTTCTCCTATTCTTCTTACTTCACAGAGACCAATAATATCCCATTTTATAAATTTTATGGCTTCTTCCAATTCTTCCAATCTATTATCTGTCATTAGCGTTCTGCAGTTTAATGTTGCAAGATATGTTATATTCTTCCATTTTTGATTTATGGATGTATTTCTAGGGGGTGGTGGTCTGGCAACCCCACGGGGACCAGCCGGATTGGGGTTGTTCTGTGTCTGAATTTTTTTGTTTATCTTTAAAGGGTCTTGGTCGTTTTCCCCCACGAGAACCAGTCGGCTTGGGGGAGGGTGTGTTGTTGTTGTTTTATCTTTTTTTTTTGGTGTTCTTGTTTCCGTTTGCCGATAGTTGATTGCTATTGTTCTTTTCCTGTTGGTTGGGATGTAAGAGAATTTGATCGAAACCTCATCAAGTCAAATGCATTTGTTCTGTTAGTTTTCGTAGAGGATGTTAACTGCTGTTTCTTCGGTTGCGGGTTAGCATACGGGGAGGCAGATGGTTCTCTTTTTCTTTTATCATTAAAGCCTGCGCTTTCTTTGACGATGAGTTTATCATACTTTAGGTAGGCTATGTTTCCTTTGTTCCGTTCCTCGTTTAGTTGTGGGAGTAATGCCTTCCTCTTCTCCAAAGTTTCTTTAGTATAGTCTTCAGAAATATGTAACTCTTTAGACTTTTTCTTGTTTTTCAAAACTTCGCTCTTCTTCCATCCGTTGATAAAGGATACTAGCGTCGGTCTTGGTTTTTCTTTGTTTACTGAATTTCCAATACGATAGATTTTGTTTATCTCAAATTTTTCTGTTGTTATGTCCAATTCTTCATGGAGTTTTTGCCTCGTATTCTCTAGTAGTTCTGTTATAGATTTTTCACCTTCTTTTAGTCCGTAGATTACTATATTGTTGTTTTTCCTGTCTTTTTCTAAAAGTTTTACCTGATTTTCCAGTTTTTCCAACTTAAGTTTTAAATTTTTATTTTCTTCTAACACTGGTTTCAGTTTTTCATCAATTCTCTCCATTATTGAATTAGTTATAAATTCAGTTTGGTTCTGCATTTCTATTTTCATTTTTTCAAAGAAAATTTGAAATTGTTCATCCATTGTTTTGCGTGTAAAGGTGTGTTTCCAAGTAATTTATTACACTGGCAACACTGATGGCTGTGACGTTCGCCAACTATGGCCAACTATGCCACTGACCATAGATGTGATAATATAGACAATCTATGACTTTATCTGTCAGTTCAATTTGAATTTAATTTGAATTTAAAATTTGAATTTCGGTTCTATGATTGGTCGGTTTGGATGGTAATGTCAACCTAACTGTGTATTCTTTCCGTTATAATAATGAACTAACCTCAAAATTTCTGTCGGTTTTCTTCTTTCAATATTATTATTGGATGATGTAGTTACACTATGTAGATTATTTCCACCGCTTAGTGCCACTTAGTTTTTTCATTGGAAACGATATTTTAGTAGGAAATCTGACTGAAATTATGTTATTTTTGTTTTTGTTTCGGAGCAACAATACGAAGGTGTTAACAATACAATACTTAAGTGTTAAAAAATTAATTAATTAATTAACTGTAAATTATTAATCGACAACCATATTTTTGGGAATGAAAACCATACAAAAGTCTTAAATTTAATTAAATATTAACATTGTAGACATCAAATAAATCTCCTTTAGTCCCCATTATACTAGTATGTTATTGAAGATATATGTAATAATGGGAAACACAAAGTAAAACTTTAACAATTATACCTACTTAAAATTATTTATTGTACTTCCAAAATGTATATTTCAGAGCGCCGATAAGTTCAAATTTTGGTTGCAAGTCAAAAAGGAAATACATTTCCATCGGCTTCCATGACTATGTGATTCACCGCATTTGCGAACGTTTCGAGAATTTTTTTAAAACAATGGGTGGAGAATTTATAAAAGTGGTAAAATATAATTCTTTTCTGGAGCGGCAGGGACTGAGCATTTGTGTGGGCGTTGAAAAAAATATTTTAATACGTAATTTTTGATCTAATATGAATTCTGAAATGCAGTAAGAACTTTTAATAATATAACTAATACAAAAAGTCATACATATGACAATATTTAAATTTATAATGAAACCGTGAAAGCGATGCGCGATGTGGCGAGGAATTACTGTAAATGAATTATTCATTTACACATTTTCGTAAAAATACACGAAATGTTGAATTTATATTTTATTATTATATTATTTTATTAATAACAAATTTTAGAAATGTTGAATTTATATTTATATTGTATTATAAATAAATTATAATTATATTATAAATACATTTTAGAAAGTCTTGTGTTGATTCAGGTTGTAATGAAATATGCACGAATTAATCATAAAATGTAAATACAAATGAATTAAAATCAGTTAATTTTTTTAAATTTATCCATCCAATCTCATCAGGTCTTAGTAATTTTGATGGATGTACCAGGCTACATTATTGACTATGTTAATTTAGCGTTATATTTATGCTGTCCTTTGAAACTGCTATTTTAGTACCCAGTAGATTTCCTTTTTTGGTAAGAAATGCAATATTTCCATTGAAATTTTCCCGGAATCTTTTTGTCGGATTGTTTTCGCCACATTTTAAGAAATAGACCCCTTGCGATCTTTCCACCCGTTTTTATATTAGACGGTAATTAAAATATTTGTTTCATGTCAATTTTTTAATCCATCCGTTAGAAAGGTTCCTACATTCACGCGACATCCCTGGGTAGATGCGTCATTATTATCTTTTACAGAGGCCTTTTTTTACTTTTTCTTGAACAGTATTTTTCACTTTAATCTTCCAATAGATGTGCCTATCCTCACGAGTAGGGAAACTTTATATCTGGCATTAATTTTGCTCATAAATACATTCCAGGACACCTTTAATATTTCTGATGATTATATTCTTAACTTTATATTCTTAACATATTTCAAAGAATTTTATATATTCATAGGGAAAATTAGTCTCGTATTTTATCACTTCAGCATATAAATAAATTTTAATACCGTGTTAGGTCTTTTAATACAGTTTCAATGCAAGGATTAAAAGTCTTTTCTCCAAAGAATTTTGAAGTTCGATACTTTATATGGCTTATCATTGATATCGTAATAAACACTTCAATGGAAGGTTTTTGGATATTTTTGGTTAAAATAAAATATATTACAGATAAGTTGCTTATAATGATAATTTATATACAGAGAAAGTACTGAAAATACGGGAATCGTTAGAGGTGAGACATGCTTTTTTGTAAAGCATATAAATATTTAATTGAAAGGCTCAAACTACATTGAAGTAAAATAATTTTTAAATGTTTCAAACTTATATATGTTATATTACACTAGCTGTTTGTACCCGGCGTTGCTCGGGTTAAGGATACAGTTAGAAATAAGTTTATGAAGGAACACAGAGGTTCTATTGCTTTGCTCCAATAATGCAGGTTCAATAAAAACAAACTTTGCATTAAATCTAGGCTGGGATGAATGAGGTATCCAGGGGGAAAAAAAAGGCAACTACGTTACTCGCCGGTTCCTAAAGAATAAGTATACACAATTTGGCTCAGATCGGTCAAACGGTATTGGTTTGTATAGAATATATATCGGTGGGATGGAGAGGGGAAAAGGAGGAAGAGAGGAATGTCGTTTATATTACCTGCCGGAATAAGTATGAAAATTTTTTGTCAGATCGATCGAACGGAATTGCATGGAAAATATTTCAGGGTTCAGGGTAAAGGGGAGGGATAAAGGGGGAGGAAGGAAATGTCGCCTATATTACCCACCGGGTCCTAAAAATAAGTATTCAAAATTTGGGTCAGATCAAATAAACGGTGTAGACTGGTATAGAGAACAGACAGACAGACATTGAGTTTTATAGGTATAGATTTAGAATTTTTGCAGATAAAACGCTAGTTCCTATTATTGTACAGAAATATATGTCCGTCCGTCAGCCTGTTTGTCCTCCTAACTTCGTGTAACGTCCGTAACTTCTTTATAGTAAAATTATTTTTTTCAAAAACATTTTTCTTCGTTAATTTTTTTTCGAAAAATTAGTTTTTAAAAACAACATTTTGCAAAAAATGAATCAGAAATATTGAAAAAAAATTCAAAATTTGATATTGCACATCTCCATACCTATTGATATTATGTAGGTCATGGTTGCTTGAACATTTTCTACCAAGGCAGGATTCACCTGTAAAGTATTTGCTACTAGCTATGAGACACCTATATATAGCACTGAAACTAGTCAAAATGTTTTATACAATTCGTAAATTGAGTGTAACTTCCACTTATTTGTTGAAATGTTTATCGCTACCCGACGCTTTCGTGCTACAGATCGATCGTTACCCAGCCAACAAAGTTAAAATGGACGTTGGCAACAATTCGCGAGTTTTTCAGTCCGTCATTCATTGTTTGACCAATGACAGGAATTGATATATCACCATAGATCGCACATCAATTTGCCAATGTTACAGCTATACACCAGCCACTGTGGCCGAACCAATGGCGCCGAATAGCCTCGCCGCGAGATATATCAATCACTACTCGCCGATGATATTTCCTCATCAATCCATGTATTTGGTGATTACCTCAATGGAATGATCAATCTGCGAGAACAATGTGGTCCTTCAGGTCAAGAAATACCTCAAAATAATCACGTAGGTTAACGATTATTTTATTTATTTAATACTTACTTTACTACTGCCAGAGATTTATATACATTGTCGTAAAATCTCCAGCCAACAGTGAAACATTCTTAATCAATCATTTATATTATAGATGTCTCACAGAGACGAAACTGTATTTTTATAGGAAAGGAGGTATATAAGTCTTTTGGGTGTACATAGGGCTTACGACCTATGGTAGCTGGCTTAAGTGATAACTTTACACAATGTAACGTTCGCCATTTGCACCCATGATAGAATACACCACGTCTACTGGTTTTAGAAAGTTTTATGTATATTTAAATTATATACCACGCTTTATATGTGAATTGTAACCATCCTCCACGCGGCCTGCACCAAAGCTTTTTCATTCCCCTAAATGCCCACAGATGTCGCTAATGTCGCTAATGAGACCTCTAAAGTTGGTTACGGAATTTTTGTTCTTTTTACAGAGTGGAAAAATTAGCCTTTATTGATGGAAGTGTGAATGCAGAAGATTATAAAAAAATTTTAGAAGACTCTTTATTCCTATCGACAAAAAATGAATTGTTCCCATATTACTGAGTGCATTTTCTGAGATGAATGCGCCGTGGTACCGGGCGAAAACTATAAGTATTATATTTCTGTAATAATATATTTTGTAATTAATATAAATTAAATTTAAAAATAAAACATAAAAAAATATTTTTAATCAAAGAATTTATGAATAACAATGGGATAATAACATCGGATTGGCCCGGAAACAGTCCATATCTGAATCCTACAGAGAACCTGTAGCATAAAAATGACCATTGATATAAATGTATTGAAGCCTTCGTCAAAGGAAAACCCTAAAAAGAAAATTTAAATGTGTAGTAAGAGAAGATTTCAGACGATCTCCAAAATTTGGTCAACTCTCTTCCAAGACGTATTGAAGCTATGATAAAAAATAAAGGAGGACAAAAAAATACTAATAACTTATATTTTTCATAGCTAATAGTAAAATAATATCAAAAATTTAACACTTAATTTTTTTAATTATGATATAGTTGGTGAAAAAAATATTTTGTGTTTATTATTTTTTCCAATAAAGTAAAGGAAATACAAAAAACACCCTCTCAAGTATTTTGAATTCAGATAAAATATATATTTTGTATTTTTTTGTTCAAACATTTAACTTTTAATTTGAAGTGAAAAGGGATCAAAAAACTATAACAAAATCTAACATACTACAAGAAAGGTGTTATTTTATTTTGTGGACACATTTCTGTCTCGCTACTGTATACTGTCGTAAAAAAATAATATATATATATATATAAACTTATCGTATAATAGATATTAAACTGAAAAAATTAATGCCTCTGAGTAAGGACAAAGCCAAAAAAATCAACTCGTCACAAATATTTCATTCAAAAGGAGTGCGTCTCTATACACTCATACATTTTGTTTGTGTATTCTTTAAAATTCTAAGCAAACAATCAAATTTATTTTGTTCCAACAGCCAAAATAAAAATGAATATAATAAACACAATTTGTTATTATGTCTGATGCCAATTTATTTGCCGTATTTAAAAAAAAAATACTACAGGCTTGTAAATTTTGAAACAACTATAAAAACAAAAAACTCTATAAAAGTATAGTAGGTACCTGAGTAAATAAGTCGCGCTTTATTACAAGAAGACGTGTTTACTTAAAAGACTTGGTTTGGAACAAAATCAAAAAATTAGTTTATTGTAAAAATACGTACTGTTTAGTAGAAGATTTAATTATGCAAGAACAAATACGTTGACTGTAGCGTAAATGTGTCTTAGGTGCAGCTTAGACGTTAGGGGGGACATTCTTCCGCTGTAACCCATTATCGTAGTCTCAAGAACAAGTAAATTCTTCTTTTTCTTCTTAAAACAAGGCAATCCGCCCTCAAAGAGCGATTTATGCCATTTTACAAGTTCTATATATTAGTGTTAAGAAAGGGTATTTTTTAATTTTTTTAAATTTAATATTAAAACTACATTTAAATCATAGTACATTTGTCTATTACAATCTACTTAGACACATTTTATTTTATTGCTTTGCCTCTCCAAAAATGAGACGTGCTCATGTGCTTGGTGAGGGGCTTACACTTTATTAGTTTTTTTATTAGTTTATTAGTTTATGATTAATTATATATTTATATCATTTTATAACAAAAATGTTGATATTATCTTTATCAGATTAGGTGAGTTCATAGCAAGAAGAAAACAAATATTGGTTGGGAGTTGAAATTTCGCCTCAATCAGCTCACTGCAAAGGGTATTGGATTTCCGCAATGAGCAGGCAAAAAATATGTGATCAAGAGTCTCCTCCTCTGAATCGCACTTACAAATCGGACTGTCCAATATGTTCAGTCTCAACAAATGAGCAGCTACTAGACAATGGTCAGCTCCTCCTTTACAAGGCCATAGTCCGGCCCATCATGACGTACGCAGCCCCCACATGGGGCCACGCACACACATGAACAGACTACAGATTCTACAAAACAAAGCCATTCGGCTAGCACTGAATGCGCCGCGTTGGATCAGGATCACACAACTAAATTTCTTAAATTAAAGTTTCCCTGACCTGTACAAATACAATGAACGAGCTAACAGAGTGCGTTGAATATTTAATTGCAGGAATGAATTTCAAATCGTCATTTTTGTTTTTAGTCGAAGTTGGGTCTGGAGACAAAATAATCGGAGACGAGGGTTCAACCTCTTCCCGACGTCTTTTAGTAATATCCAGATGGTTCGGGGGCTTAAGTAAATTACTCATATTACTAAGAATAAAATAAAAACAAAAGAATATCAAATAAATAAAGGAAGTTGTATTCTACGATACGAACATCCTTTATATGTAATAACAACAAAAAAATATAATTAATAACAAAAGTTTTACCTATAATGGAATGATACAAAAAATTATGCGCTTTGCAGAATCGGTAGAATTGCAACAAAACCAAACGCTAACATAAGAATGGCGCTACCGAACGCTTCGAATGCCACGATCGAACTGACAAGTAAATTCATCTCTGTAATATGTAATAAATACTCTGTGGTCATTACAATTTTTTCGAAATCGTTTTTGAACTGAACAATTGAAAATTACACTGAAAAATTGAAAAATGTGGCACAAAAAATAATACGGCGTCTCACATTATTCTTTATTCACACGCAATCCCGCTACAATAACATCCGTTATCCGTTACAATAAAAAATTTACCTTGAATGCGCCAAAAGAAGATAATAATATTTTTGATATATATATCTATGTTTTAAATATGATTTATATATAATAATTAAATCACATATTTATTTTGCAATGTTAGAATATAGTTATATGATGATTAATTGATTCGTCTAATCAGTTTTAATCACAGACCACAAAATATACGAGATTGCTTTAATGTTATTTCTACAAGATTTAAGAAAAAAATTAAGTTTGAGTTTAAATAATTTGTAATTTAATTAAATGTATGTAGAAATTATTTGGGTAAATTGAGGGAAAGCGAACGAGTGCATGGTTTTCAGGAAAATTTGTATACTAATTAAAGTAAAATATTATGAACCCCAAAACTTTTTTATAAAAAATATCTCAGAGAACAGTTTCTTATTAGAATGGTAAAATTCCAATTGTATTTATTTTAAAACATTAGTGTTAGTTGTATAATAATCATTTTTGTATATTAAATGAAAAACAAATTCAGTTGGTTTATACCACTTAATTTTTGGTAACACCAATCGCGTTTGGAACCACCGTTCCGTATTCGGGATGATGGATATGCACAATATATCACAAGATATGGACAATTACATTTTCTGGCAACATGTTTTTTATGTGTAGGTACCTGCCATATGGCATTATTTTAAGTGAAGAGTGTCTGTAGCATGCACGTATATTAAAAAGAAATACACATTTAAATTTAAATAATTCATACAATAGGAATGATTAAAAATAAACGTACATAACACACAAAAAGGCTGTTGAACATTCAAAATAATGACATAAATCTCAAAAACAAGGTGCCAAAAAAATATAATTGCCCATTTTTGGTAATATTTAGGTCTGTAGTGTATCCTGAAGAAGGAACAGTGATTCCGAAACTGTCGGTGTTACCAAAAATATAGTAGTTTAAACAAACTGAATTTGCATTTAATTTAATACGTCATGAATAACCACAAAGTAATAACCGAATAAAATAGAATATTATTGTTTATCCTATATTTAAAAAAAGTACGAATTCCATTCCATGATACACGAATAAAAAATTAAGCGATGAGTCAGACGCAAGCCATCGGGAATATATTTGATTCTCGTTGGGAATGTAATCAGCTATGACTTTCATAGATTTACCGGAAACTATTCTGCCGGTACCGACACAGTGTATGGAAATTTACTTGCGACCGGAACAATATTACCCGCAGACCTGGCCCGCATTCGGCCGGCAGTCGGATGCCGCAAGAATACAGCCACAGCGACATTACTGGACCACGTAGCTGGATGTAGACGAGCATTGAAATGTCGCAGAGTGAACACCTTCAATTTATTATACATCACAGGTATTGTGATTGGAGTCACACTCGAGAGGATATCTGAGGACAGGGACTTTCAAACTGGTCGTCACCATTGGTGAAATATAAGTGCAAACACCAGAATACCACATTATAAAAATCACACAATGCATTCGACGAAATTAAGATAAATGCATTCCCAACTGATTTTATACCCAGCGTAAATAATTTGAAAATAATATGCTTTAGGTAAAATTCTTCTAAAACATACAAATATATTATTAAGAATGATAAGCACCCTTTGACTTAGACAATGGCATGTCCAAAAACAACATTGTTTAACTCTTCAAAATTTTGATTAAGTAAAATCACTGCTACTTAGTATTTTTTAAATAAATAAATTCGTGTGCTTCAATTAATTTTTTTTTCGATCGAAGTAAGATTTAAAAAAGTAACCCATAAAAAAACAAGTTTTTATTATACTCCCTTTCTTTGTAAAATATAACAACAATTAAAGACGAATTAAAACATATAACATAACACTAAACTTACAGGAATTTAAAATATTTCTAAAATGTTACATGTTTTGAGATGTCAAGATTTTGATAGATTCAATTATCATCAATATCGTACCTTATGAATTTCCAGCGTCAAATGATTTAATCAGAATCAGATTTGAGTAATGTAGAATTCTTCAAAACTAACCAGAAATCTAAAAGAAATAAATTATTATTTGATTTTTTCCCAAAAAACCCAATTTTGCTGTCATCTGTGAACCAATTGTTTTGTAAATTTTCGAAATTCGTAGTGATGTATGTACCTATTATACCGACGGAGTAATTCAAATTTATAAAATATTCCGCGACGTTATCGGGCCGCCGGCCGTTGCTAATCAAACTTTTCTAATGATTACAATTTGAAAAACCAATAAAATTTCTAAAAATCCGAAATTATACTATAATTATTAATGTTTTTAACGAAAATTTGATAGATCTTCTTGATCGTCGCCACGAGTCTACTTGCCAAGTTTCAACTCGATTGGATGACGGGGAAAGGGTCAAAAATCGATCCAAAGTTATTGTTGACGGCAAGCCGGCAAGCAAGCAAGCAAGCAGACGCCACGAGTTAATATAAAGGGAGTAAAAAGGAATCATTTTCGGCTTAAAACGCAGAGTACATTTCAGTGTACATCCAATCATTTTCCACCCATCAGGGATACCTACATGAAATACGAATAAAAAATAAAAAACAAGCGCGCAATTATTTCATCGATTATTTATCGGGTTTCGTTGGCGCCCAATTACCGGGAACCGGATCCCGCCAAAGTTTTGGCGCATTTCGAGGCGAGTTAATTAATATACATATCGGCCGAAACCGCTCGCTTAATTGTGCGCATGCGTCTGACAGTTTGCGGAGTTGGCGGGAAATAGAATCAGGCCGGGATGACAGTCGCCCGCGGTCAGGGCGGCCTTCCCGCCGGGCCCTTTCAAATGCGACTAAATTCATACAAAATCTGATGAAAACTCTTATTTAAATATAATAATATTATATTAAATAGCTCTTCCGTGGAATTAATGACCCTAGCGTTTTCCCAGATTTAGAATGATATAATAGCTTATTGGATTTGTTAATGATGATGATGTTTCTCAAGCTTATTTATTTTAGGTAGGTATTGTAGGTACCTACAAGCTTGAAAAACCTTGTGGTCAGTCATTTCAACAAAATATTAGTTATGTTAGTATATAACCACTTACGGAGATCTCGAGTTTACCGATTTCGAGACGTACCCGTCGAGTTCTGTGTATTTAGTATCTTTGTTTAAATAGTTCAAATCAAACATTGATCGAGTTAACCATCGAATATTTTTATTGAAATATTGTAATCACAACTATCATATTATACTCTCACGCTGTTTCGCTGCAAGAGCGTGCAGAGAACCTAAAAAGCCACACTATTCTGTGAAACATTTAACAGGACTGTCCTTCAGTATTTTATTTATCACTCATGTCAGGTTTTTCGCGGACGCCCCCTATTCTTGCTATCTTAAGCAATCTTCTCACATAATTTCTTTAGCACCCTCTCATTGCCCATATGTTCTTTATATATCTATACTTACACTCCAAATTTGTTTTTTATTTACTTTATCGTACATAATTTTTTCACACATATGTGCGTCACATCATAAAGCGTACAACCGTTTGGGTCAGGAGCTCATCGATGAGCTCCGGACCCAAACGGTTGTACGCTCTTTGGAGAAGCAGCTCATCGACAAGGCACCCTGAAGATGAACAGTGAGATCTGTTCGAAACGTCGGCAGACGACTGGTCCTGACGACCAGAATTTGACGCGGGTTACTCCCAAAGTAGTTAGAACTAACACATACATTTATATATATATATACATACATATATATATATATATATATATATATTGTTTACGAATATAAAGCTAACATTGTGATAATAAAACTAAAATATTTGAGAAATATTCAATGTTTATAAAGTAATAAAATTTTAATTTTGCAAGAAATTTTTACGTTTTTTGATGATATTAAAAAAATAGATATTTTATACGAGAATTTTATATATTTCACTGAGAAGCAAATCTCGACGTTTTTCTGAAGTCTTATCCAGCGTTATCAGGAGAGCGTCTTATCACGGCGGAGGCGTAGGCCGAACTGTTAATTAATTAGTTTATGTATTAACTTGTTAACGCCCATTACAGGCTTTTACATAAAAAAATATTAAATAAAATTCAAAAAGTATATGCATTAAACAATATCAGTTATAAGCAGTAAAATATAAAATATATGACTCATTGATATTAAAATCTTTTTATTCACATAAAGAAATTGTTTAAAAAAAATTGTATTTACTTCTGTACTTTAAATCTTCACTCACTCTTTAAAAGTTTTGTTTTTTATTAAAAATACGTTAGTTAATATTAAAGAAAATAAAAATTCCAAAGATGTATTGTATTTAAAAAATTAGTTTATTAAATAACTAAGGCCAAGTATTTTTCTTTATCAAGTTAAATTATCTTATTTTTATTCCTTATATACAACAAGCCGTTCATACCCGGCGTTGCACGGGTTAAGGATTAAGTTTAAAATAAATTTGTGAGTGTAAACAAAGTTTCGATTCAAACTGTATAGATTTGCATCGAAAATATATCAGGGGGAGGGGAAATGGTAAAAGAACAGGGGGGAAATATCACCAATGTTAACCACCAGGTCCTAATGAATAAGTTTACAAAATTTTAGTCCGATCGGTTGACTGGTTCAGATTTGCATTGAAAATATATCAAGGGTAAAGGAAGGGATAACATAATTGGGGGAATATGTCGCATATATTACCCGCCGGGACCTAAAGAATAAGTTTCCAAATTTTGTGTCCGATCGGTCAAACGGTACAGTTTAGCATCGAAAATATGTCAGGGGAGGAGAAGGGAGATGAGAATAGGGGAATTGTTGCCTATGTTACCCGCCGGGTCCTAAAGAATATGTTTCCAGAATATGAGTCCGATCGGTCAAACGGTACAGATTTGGATCGAAGAAGGGGTATGAAAATAGGGGGGAAATGTTGCCTTTGTTACCAGTCGGGTCCTAAAGCATAAGTATGTAAAATTTGAATTGAATCGGACAATCGGTGTGGATTTGTACAGAGAACAGACAGACAGGCATTGAGTTTTATAAGTATAGATGTTTAAAAATATATTTCTAATATGTAGTCTTTCTTGTGTTTTATTTCTTATGTACAATATAAAATTTTAAAAAGTTTGTAATATGTTTGTTGTCTTTTCTAACGTTTAAACTTAGAAAAAAACTGTTTACTTCAGGTTGTTGCTTCAGAACAGACCTTATCCTTACCTTAATAAATATAAATAAATATTAATAAAAATAAATAATTGTAATAAAGTATGACTTAAGTCCATAAATGTCGCAGTTTTAAAATCAGATTCAGCCTTAAACTTTTGTAGATGTTTATCCTCTCAATATTTTAAAACCCTTAATTTTTGGAAAAACTTTAAAAATATATTACACATTTTTTCTTGGCTAGGGTTAAGGCCTATAAATATCATCATAAAATTTAAAATTTAAAATTGAACTTTATAAGGAGTTTTTCAATAAATGTAGAAGTACAATTAAAAGTTTTCCGATGAAGCTAAACATGCGGTGTATTAGTCAAAACGACTGTCGGATTGCCCTAATAAAAAGGGCGAGATAAATTTCCGTTCGATTAAAAAAGAACGTTTGATTCCCCATCGACGATTTGAATCTTGATTCCAGGGGCGCATTCGGACATAAAAGCACGGAACGGTGCCGGCGGGCGGGCGCCGCGGAGGAGATCCGCCAAATTTTATTGGCCCGTAAAATGCAATAAAACCTGTATCACCTTATTCGAATTTTTACCTTCACTGTAAAGACTTGCCATTGTTTCGTTTTATGTGTGCATTTTTATTGGAGTTTGATGCCGAATTTAAGACGGCGAGCAGACAAATAAACAGACGAAACATAAAAACGGCAATTCTTTTCATGTGTACAAATAAATTGCTGTGCAGCGACGGAAGCTTTTGAAGTTGAACAATGGTAGAGCGCGCAGTTGTATAATGCATTGATCACCGTTTCCGATTGTCCCACATTGTTAAAACGTGCTTCTGGCTTCGATAATTATTTTGACCGCGCTGCACCGGTGGATACTGCAGATATCTGTAATGACCATACCGGCTGAGCCATACACACCATAAAAATAGGGTTACAGCAGGGAAAATAGGGTGATCAAATATAATACATTACATATTTAAGGTACATTTTAAAATGTAAAATACATACATATACTTTTATAAAGTCAATGTGATATTAATATTTAGATTCCCAATTATAATAATTTCGTTGTCTGTCCGTCCGTCTGTCTGTCTGACTGTTCCCGTAAAGAATGTTCGTAAGTTTTCACGGCCACTCAGAATCTTCTGGTTTGTGTCTTCTGGGGTATTATTTACGATCTTTCTGGCCGATTTTTCGTATCCCATTGCAGAGGCCATCATCAGGGCTGATGTATACTCAACATCCGATAACTTCATGTATTTTTTCTTTTTTTTACCAGGCGTTTGATAGTGATCAGCTAGTGATAGCTTTCTATAGCAATCAGCTGGCGATAGCGATCAGCGTAATAAGATACGAGTATAAAGTATTCACAGACGTGCGGATATTTTGGAATACTTAATTAAGTGGAATATTCCTCGAGTGACGAGTGTGAAATAAGTACGAATTACATAATACTACCCCAATAAAATTCGTGTGCAGTGACATTCTACGATTAGTCATATTATTAATTGATCTCAAGTGTTTCATATGTCTCCCGCCACCGCGATCCCGTGACAATATTTTTGACGGAGTATCATTTTTTATGAATATTTTTTCTGCTTGGATTTTTGAGAATTCCTATCATGTATAAACCATGCAATATTTCGAAATAAATAAAATAAAACATTTGTATAAATTTGTAGAATTTCAATATCTTTTTAATAAACATGGCTGTAATGACAGGGAACATACATGTATGTAATGAGTAGGTATATCATGAGAGTCTAACTGCGCATTATTGAAGTCTCTCGAACGGTCCATATGAACCTAGAATAGACTGGGCTATTTTCATAATCACAACAGATATGGTAAACTACTACAAATATAGAGAAACTTGTAGAACGTTCTCGAGGCTTCGCGAAATCAACGTTTTGTATAAAAGTCAAGCGGGTGTGCGCGCGAAGAGTCAGTTATTTTTGACAGCGGGCTAATGCCACACAAAGTGGTCTAATGGACATCACAGAGACAGCGAATTAAGAATAATCGATCAGCAATAAAATACGAGAGTACCTATCAACAAGTGAGAAGTTTTCTAGTGCAAACGTGAGTGATTCAAGCATTGTGGATCAATGTGTCAGAGACATGTTTTTCAGGAGTCAGAACTAGTGCGAATTACGAAATTTAGTGAATGTAAAGAACGGCGCAAATAAAATTCATATCCAGTGACTTTGTGTGATAAATACTTTTTAAAATTGTTTTAAATGTTTCATTTGCCTCCCATAGCTACGATATCGTGACAATACAACGTGGAATAATGAATCAAAAACTGTCGTTTAAAACATCGCAGTAATTTTATCCTAAATCTTTTCTTAATATGTGCCATGTGATGTCTCAATTTTTAAATAAATCTAAAATGTAGGATAAAATTCTGTATTGTTTCTGTTCACTATACCATCCACTATAAATAGCTTAGATAATTAAAACTTTTAGTAAAATTAACTTTACTTCAAAATGCTGTCAAAGTTAATTACTAATATCGAACAGAATTGTGCGTCATTTTCTAGCTTGCGGCATTAGGTCCCAGCCAACCCCTTTTCCATTTCACAATTGTTAAAACTTCCTGGCAACAAAACCAATTGTTTCTGACCAATCAAACGCTCGGTATAAACCATAGACGATAACAGGATTCAACCAATGTCGGGAGTGGATCGGCTATCTGTCAGTGGAATCTACGTCCGTTTGTTTTGTCTATGTTGCTGTTGTGCTGTAATTGTATTTAATGCAGTAATTTTGTATCTTTATCACAGATAAACTCAGTGGCTGTACGGCGGATTTCACGTTTTATGGTTCATTTATGTTCCCGGTTGCATTCCCAGGATAATGCAGGAATAATATAGGTGGCCGAACAAGATATCGGAGAACTAGAAATAATAATATTGTTTCACATATTTTATAAGGTACACAAAATTGTATGGAATAACTGAATGCAAGATGTGATGCATGTCGTGGTAACTTTTTAGTGGATGGTATGTACATATTCCAAGACTGGTCATTATAACAGATCTGCTTGAAAGTAGACATCATGGATATAATTGTCTTGATTTAAAAATAAAACAGAATTGATGCTCAAATAAGTATTAAAAGAATATTAAACTTTAAAGTTTCGATAATTACAACATAAATTGTACCACATGAGTCTTTTTAAGAACCATAGAAAAAATATATACTAAGGATAAAACGTAAAAAATAAACAATTAAATATTTTATGGAATAATAATAATCGTAACCCAAATTAAACGAACCAAATCTTAATTAACTAATTCTAATTTTCTATTGATTTATTGATCCAGTAAATCTATCATATTAAAAAAGATATTCCATATCATAGCTTAAATATAATATAAGTAATTCAATGAGTTGGCATTTACTTTGTGGAAATCCATTTTTAATAATAATAGTGGAAAAAAACGAAGTTTGTGTTTTTATTCACATAATTATTAAATATAAAATCCCTATATGTTTCTATAAGCCACTGACAAGAAAATTTGATAGAAATCTGATAAAATAAATTTATGTGAAATGCCAATGTGTTTTGAAAGATTTGTTTAACATATTACGTATAATATATATTTGTTCTAATGGTTTTTAATTGAAATAGAAAAAAAAGTCAATTTTTTACAGAAATTAGAATTTTGTAACATTATAATGCAAGTGTAGTGTAGACAGGTAATTATTGTTAATTGTAATTAAACTGTCGTGTTCTCCTTTCGCATCTATAAAATAATTGTTTTCAACTCTCTTTACTAATATTTATTGATGCAAGCCAGATCCATACCAGATTCCTAGAATCTGCCTCGACGCCAAAATAATAGGCATGTTATAAAAAAATATATCCCCCTCTCCCCTCTCTCCTCCTTTTTAACATCTTTCCGTAAGTTAACGTCTAGCAGATCGAGTGGTAAGAGTATTATCGCCGGGCTTATATTGTCACCAAATGTCGGCTACCACTTCTGGAGCATTTTCATCACCATCGGGGGAAATTTCATCAGGTTTTTAAAATTTCATCGGCTCCAGACACCTTTCCGTGTGACGAGGCGTAAGTTAATTGTTATTGTCAATTCGTAGCGCATAACAATCATCATCGTCTTGTTATTCAAGAAAGACGATAGGTAAGTCGAGCTTCCTGTGCCTTCTCCTTTGATCTATACAGTCCACACTATGTAAAATGACAGTGGTCTGGACATACGGCTCAACAGGAGGATACTAGATGGGCACCCAGAATTCTACAGTGGAGGCTCTGGACAAAAAAGAGAAGCGTCGGAAGACCTCCCTAAAAGTGATGTGATAACATAGTCCAGCAAGCAGAAACAACCTGGATGCGAAGGGGGAGAAACAGAGATGAGTGAAGGAAAATGGAAGAGGCCTACATCCAGTAGAGGAGAGAAAAAGGCTGAGAAAGAAGAAGAAGAAGTCCATACTATCGTTCCCGTCCATTTTTCATCCTTCATTCCCATCATATTTCATCTCAATTTCTTATTCATTCGGCGATATGCGTCTGATAAAATACTGTGTAATCAAGAACTTCAGCAATAATATTTCAAAATAATTTTTTAAATAATTTAGTAAACCAAAAACAAAAGACATTAGTTATTTTGATATTTTGACATCTATAAAACACCCTGACGATTGTTTTTCCGAAACATGTAGGCGTAATTACTGAATATAAGTAGATTTAAACAAATAATAAAATTATTTTTTTAATAAATAAATCATTCATTATAACATTCAAATTTCCTATAAATTACAAAAAACTGTCAAACTTTGTAAAAATCACATTATTAACCTCGTAGCTTCGTTATGACGGACGCGCAATACCTGTACCATAAATGAAATTAGTAGAGAAATTGGTTGCATTCTATCAATAAATAGCGGTTAATTCCCTGATTTCACACACAAAACATTGGACAAAAAAACATAAAATCGTAATTCGCCATAAATGTTTATACCCCCCTTTAACAGATAATAATAATGAACAATGCCGTAGAAACAAATCTATCTGAAGAAATCATCGCAACAGTTGAAAAATCTCAAATCAAATTATTTCTCTGCAAATTTTTGATAGATATTTGTTTCCCTCAAGCGATATATTTTTTCCCAACACACTCAATTACTTCATAATTAATCGAAATAAGCAAGTTGGCCAATATGCAAAATTATGTTTCGGACCTTGAGTGCAAGTATCTGACAGATGACAGATAATATATTCAAAGCTGAAATAGCTCGCCCATGGTTGCCGGTGTTAGATGAGCGCCGACGCTAATCCACACGATGATACGCGACGTCACAGCGTGGGCCGGGGATTAGATCATGGATAATTACTGAAGCCGGGCCTGAATGGTGGATCTGCCAGATACTGATGCACGTCGAGAGTTCGCGAAAAGACACCTGCGATTAAATCTCATAAGCAAAAATAGCGCAGTTGACTTGAATGAAAATGTTTGTATTGCTGGAACAAAACTAGAGAAGGTACAAGGTATTGTATATTTGAGCTGCAATTTAAATGAAAGATGGGTTCCTTCGGTTGAAAAAAAAATTCACATTGAGCAAGATCGTGCAACCTTTATACATATGAAAAAGATGTTCTGCAGTCATGATCTCAATCTTGGAATACAAATGTGAACGGTGCTATGTGTTTTCGATATTATTTTATGGAATGGAAGCATGGACGCTTACAAAAGAATTGATAAGGCGACTTGAGGCATTTGGGATGTGGATTTACAGAAAAATACTCGAAATAAGTTTGATGGACGGAGTTACGAAAGAAAATGTTATGGTTTGGATGAATAAAAAAAAATTATTAAAATAATAAAATTCCGAAATCTTAAATATCTAGGACATGTAACGAGACATCCAGAGAAGTACGAAATCTTGCATCTCATAATGCAGAAAAAGATTGCCGGAAGTCGGGGCCCTGGAAAAAGGAGAACATCATGGCTGAAAAATCTTAGACAACCTGTCTATTTACTGTAGAGCTGTTTCGACCGCAGTAAACAAAGTCCACATAACTAACATGATAGCCAACGTCCGTTGAACGCATAAGCCACGAAAAGAAGAAGAAGAAGAAAATCAAATCACATATTTAATGAATTTATTTATTTACTTGGGCAAACACAATGAGTAAATAATGCATATTAAAGCGCCGACTTATATTGACACATGTCTAATCTCAGATATGGCGCTATTTTCGATTGCACGTCCTTAATGAAAGATTTCTTATAAACATCTTATATCCAGAGATTGCGCCACTAGCGTTTGTAATTTACTATATAAAAGTAACCATTAATATTTAAATGCTTAACCAATGCTTACAGTGATGGGTCCAGTCTGAAAGAAGTACTTCTTTTTACTCGACTTCGTTATACTTGACTTTTTATACTTTACAGTTAACATGTTTGTAATCAAACTTCAAACATCAAATACCTATGACCGTGATGTGTGACTTTCAGCAAAGTGCGTATTTTAGTAAAGTGAACGAAAGAATACTTTAGTTCACTTTCAATAATATGAAAATGAACAGTTCTAATCTAAGTTCTAATCCCGCTCTCTAAATAAACGATGAAAAATGACTGATTTAAACCCACTCCCCGTCAGCGATTATTTTCTTTTCAGCTACATGCACAATTTTGTAGTACTACAGTTTTGAAGTATACGGCAACGAACTAACTTCATGTTTACGTAGTTCATAAAAGTAGGAAAATATTCAACTTCCGGTAGTTCATTGAAATAAGCAAATTGCATAATGTTTCGATACCTGCTACAAATTAAGCTTTCAATTTGTATCTTTCATATTGGTAATCGTATGCATTTTGACACCTTCTTTCCGAAATGAATTTTCGCCCTTCGTTACCGCTTTTCATGCTGCAGGGTTTTTTGTTAGACTTTTGACTCTTTTATTAAGATAGTTTATAAAAGTGTCAATGCGCTGATACACTTAAAGTAGTAGAGCAGGTGGTGTTATCGCACATCGTAATCGAAAAAAAATGTTACGACATCTTACAATATTTAGATATCATCATTTATAGTGATCTTAAGTCCAAGCGTTTGGCCTTCGGTATCTGGTATTTGACAATCTTACTCGCAGGGACTCTGACTGGATACCTGTAGAAGAGCTTGGAGAAAAGTAAGGAAGAACTTGATAAACACAGATAAACTAATGCAAACCGATGAAAGCATCGAGTTGTTTAGTACGCAGTATGCGTAGAAATACTAGTCTGATTTTTAGAGTTGAGAAATATCTTTTTGAAAAAAAGGTAAACACAATAGTAGATATTCGTATTTCCACCTTAACCACGACTTGTACTGAATATAATAAGTTTCATACTTCACCTGTCCAAAATATCTCTATCACTCCCTTAACTCGAATACATTACTATTTTAAATAAAATAAAACTCATGTTGAGTAAATCTAATTTTAAGACCAAGTTTTATGATCATTAAAAAAATCCCATTCTATCATTACCTTATAACCAGTTTATGAGATGATATTATCGTTAATCTGAAATGTTTCATATTATATAGAAAGTATTGTTAGCTTTGGGTGTCAGAAACATATGGAAGGATTCACTAAAACTCCTTTTTTATTTGATCATGATGAAGTTATTCTCTTTTGCTGCCGTAAAAATTTGCGCGATGGATATTAATACGCTCTGTATTGCCTTTACCTTGACAATAAAGGATTTATCTTTGAACGTAGAGCTGTCATATATCAAGTAGCTAGGGTATTAGATTCAACTATTTTAAGTCGTGTCTCATTTACAAGGGATTATGTTCCATCTATTATTTGATATCTAATCGGCCTCACATGCGAGAAGACACTGAAGTCATTAAAGACACTGAAGACATTGAAGTCAAAACATAAACTTATAAAGTTACTTTGAAAATGTTATGAAATACATTGACGCAAGCGAGTTGTCTGCTTTACTTGAAAACTTTAGAATAGTTGAGAAACTTTGATAAGCAAATGGGGGACGTATTTTAATCAAGTGACAGAAAGCAACTGGATACGTAGATTGATGCGGCTTCCCCAACTTTAATGAGACATTTAATTTATTCCTTTCTTAAGGATTTAGCAGTAAGAAATCGGCTATCGCAAATCGCCGACTGCTTGCAAACCCTGCGGTTAGACTCCTTATACCTGTACCAGTATTTACCCATCGATGACTGTTGCACGAGGGTGCGTCCACAGTCTGCATTGCAGGTTCAAATTGTTGATAGATCTATACAAGTTTAAAATTGTTTTAGAGAAAATATTGTTTTCACTGAAAAATTTTTTTTTTTGACTAGACTCTTTAACTTAATTTATTAAAATTCATTGTATCCTTCATGTATATTCTTTTGATGACATTATGATGACATGAGCAAATATTTAAATGACATTTATAGAAAAAAATATCGATGGAACATGGAAATCATATAAGAATTTGACAGTTAAATAACAAGAATTGCTTGTGAAGGGCAATCTATGGCCGTGTTACGATAAGCCTCAATTATTGTTTGAAAGATTTATCTATCAAATATACACATTAATTCAATCTTATATCAAACATGGGATAAGATAATTGTTTCATATATAATCGAACCTGGAACCTGGAACATTCGAAATGATCATTTCTCTATTTATTCACTGAATTTACTTGGCCATTAAACAAAGAACGAACACTATAGCGATGCCGTCTCTTTCCGCAGGTGGAAATTCATCCTAACGAAACTCTAGTGATGCAATCCCTTACGTGAAATCAATCCAGAGATGGGAGAAAATGTAGAAGAATGATGGATTACCAAGAGGTAATATCAATAATGGAGATTCCATATAAAGACATTCAAATCAACTCACGTGGGCTCCAAATTGTGGGCTGCTTTTCATACATAGTTTTGCATCAGATAAATATGTAGGTACTTAGATAAAATTGGGTATCATCCTCACGTCGTATTTCTTTGTAGGGAATTAAATTAGGATGGCATCCATGCCATCGGATGTGCCATATTTGAAATACGGTATATATAGATAATACGATGTAACATAGTAATGCAGCTTTTAGAACAAAAATAATTGTTGGATTATTTTTCACATTTTACAATGAATATGCCAAGGGCCGAAGCCCCGGTATGTGTACGTTATCACGAACCACCAGAGTCGAAAATAGTAATGTAATCTCAGAGAGTTCGGGAACCGGAAGAACAAAAAAGCAAAGACAAAAAAGATAAATGATTGAAATAAAGCTACGGGATTGGTTCTTATTTTTAATAGAGAATTTATATGAGGTGTAGACAATATTCGGGTAGTGTTTTTTAATAGTTTCTAAGTACATATTTCTTGAAATGCGGAATGTACATAACACTATTTGGCAATAGATTATATTATAAAATATGTATTGTATACGAATATAATTTTTGATTTATTTTTAAAGCTACAATAGGCCACGAGGTCAATTTACTATAGAAAGATCACCAAGGTATATTATGACCTCACTGAGAATTCAACCCGGAATTCGCGTATGGGAAGCCAGCGTCATGCCCACTAGACTATGACAGCCGCCAATAATAAACGACGATCATAAAGCCATAGAAAGCAATAATAAATGATGCGCTTGTCGGCGACAGTCTATCCAGAACGATTCAATTATTATCTGGAATCGAAAGTTTCCATCAATAAAAGTTGTCAAGTGTCTGGATCACTTCCGCCATAATCTCGGAGGGGCCGTGGTGATATTTCCAGGATGTCAGCGCCGCATCTTTATCCGAGTTAATCTTGAGTGACTGCGTCCATTAGGTCTCTCCCATCTTCGTTCGCTTTCCTTTCTCTCTTCTTCTTTCTCAGCCATCTGCTGTTTCTTGGCCCATTTCAATATTATGGTCGATAAAGCCCTTCCCCTCTCCTCTCCCCGCGCCGGGGATGCGTCTTCATCTCGCCCCTCGCGTTAAAGTGGCATCAGACATTTTGAAGGACAGAAAAATTAGATTTCAAAAATTATCTACTTTGTCATAGTCACCAGCCTAAACTCCCTAGTTAAGCATACACTTACATTTTTATTTTAACTAAAACCCTTATTTTAAATAAAGCAGGATATAACTAGCTAGTCCAAAATACTTGACAGTTACAATAGACAAATCGTGGGTCGAAAATGCTCAAAAAACATGTCCTAATATCAATAATACCGTAATACGACTTCAAAGTAGCCATTTTTAATAAAATATGGTTCAAATTTCTGCAAACTTTCGTTAAGTTACGATTGTATAAAATATTGGATAAATCATTATTGATATTAATAGCGTTTTGTAGTTAGAAATTAATCGCATATATTATTTCTGACGACGACAGATTTCAATATTACCGTTTCTTTGTCAGGACAGATACAAACACATATTGTGCATTTAACATCAATTGGTTTCGATATCACAGTTTATTCTTCAGGACGCACGCCCAAAATTTTGCTTCCATCTTGATGAATAAACAGTGGTATCAAAATCGTTTGACATTATTATATATAACTATTGAGATCTATACAGAATTTGTCATTTTTTAAAATAAATAATTCTTAACGTTAAAAATATTTTCAAATTTTACCTTCGTTCGAATCTAACTTATGTATTTGAATGCGATTGTACGTCGTTTACATTATTTGTCAGGTGACATTTTGAAAAATTGTGTGGTGCATCGAGGGCTTTGTCAGGGTAGAGTGGATAAAACGATCAAAGTCACTGTGAGACAGCCAGGAATCTATAAAATTCCTAATGCATACAAAGCAAATCAAAGTCACCCTGCATTCCATACAAATAAAATCCAATCCAAAACATCTATTTATTTCTATATGGTTTTATTTCATTGTATAATTATTATGGTAGTTCACCTCTCATATTAAACTCAAAAAAATGTGAATGAACCGTCATTCCATAATATGGAATATAAAGAATAAATACTGCTTACTAATTATTTATTTTATTAAAAATAAATAATAAGTAGTTATTTTTTTGTGTAGGCACTTATGTTTATTTTTACTCCCTTTATATTAACTCGTGGCGTCTGCTTGCTTGCCGTCAACAAAAACTTTGGATCGATTTTTGACTCTTTTCCCGTCATCTTGGCAAACAGACTCCTGGCGACAATCAAGAAGATCTATCAAATTTTCGTTAAAAAAAATTAATAATTATAGTTTAATTTCGGATTTTTAGAAATTTTATTGTTTTTTTCAAATTGGAATCATTAGAAAAGTTTGATTAGCAACGGCGAGGCGGCCCGATAACGTCGCGGAATATTTTATAAATTTGAAATACTCCGTCGGTATAATAGGTACATCACTACGAATTTCGAAAATTTACAAAAAAATTGGTTCACAGATGACAGCAAAATTGGGTTTTTTGGAAAAATATCAAATAATAATTTATTTCTTTTAGATTTCTGCTTAGTTTTGAAGAATTCTATATAACTCAAATCTGATTCTGACTAAATCATTTGACGCTGGAAATTCATAAGGTACGATGATAATTGTATTGATGATAATTGAATCTATCAAAATCTTGACATCTCAAAACATCTGACATTTTAGAAATATATTAAATTTCTGTAAGTTTAGTGTTATGTTATATGTTTCAATTCGTCTTTAATTATTGTTATATTTTACAAAGAAAGGGAGTATAGTAAAAACTTGGTTTTTATGGGTTACTTTTTTAATAAAGAGAACCTACTTGGGCTCGTATCGAAAGTCTTCATTGTCTATTGTATTTTGTACATATAGTAGAATGACCAGTTGATTGCTTTATGCGTGATGATTACCCTAGAAGCGCGAGTTAAGTGTCATAATCATAATTTTAATTTAATTTAATTAAATTTTACATAATTTTGTTAATTACATATCATATATTTGCATAACTGAATGAGAATATTAGCTACATTTTTGATGGATTTGGCGTTTACATGTCAATGAGAAATTCTGATTTTCTCGAAACCAGTAGTGAAAAACTAAAATAAAATTTAAAAACTCAAGTATAGATAACATGGTAAATATAAATAAATATTTTTAATAATCTACGAGAATATTAACGCTTACCCACCTCATTAATGCTACTGAATGTTGGGGAATTATTTAGGTTTTAATGTGCCCAAATAATACTTATGTTAAAGAGTTATTTTCATTTTTACGTGTCTGAAATAATCCTCGAGATGGAGAGTTATTAAGACGTTAATGTGCTTAAAATAATACTTTATAATAGTTCCTGCCAATTTTCTGGTAAATCCACACCTTCTTTAAATATTTGTTCCGCACCTACAAAAAGATGTTCCGCCGTTTTTTCACTACCTCTGTAAGATTTACTAAGCTACGTAAGGCACGCCTGTAGCGAGAAGCTTCTGCTTTAACGTTTCCTAGTTCTTCCTCCAGTTTTGCAATTTCCTAATGATTTTTGATTTAATCTCGTGGCTAGCACAATAACAATTTAGTGTAAATAAATTAAAACTTGGTGTTTAAATGAGAGCACGCAATATACTGGGGTATAATGAAGCCACTTCGGCTGAAGTTCTCGAGACAAAATAAATAAGGTCGTTATCAAAATATGATTCCAGAAAACATCGCCGTGCTTCCACGGAGAAATGCGAATTTTATACAGAAATAATACCGAGCAAACGCTTAATATCTTGTTTGGCGAGCGGCTCGAACACGTTCGTGAAGCCCCGTCTTCGTGCTTCCGAGTTACTTGCGAAGCTTCTTGTCTGAGCCAAAATGTCCGATCATTAGCATTAACAAGTTGCGGCAATGTACGATTCACAGCCACTTTCGCCGCGGCGGCCCTATTTCACGGATAAATTTTTGCCTTGTTGCACGCCGAAGACATGGAATTTGGAGCATACTTTAATATAATTTAAGATCAGATATTGAGATAGGTTGTTAGCCGATTACTCACGAAAACTTGGGGAAAGTGGTCTTATGTATATTTGTTTTAAAGGAACCGGACAGTGTTTTTCGAGCTTTGAAAGTGAAATTACTTAAACCACTCCGTGGCTGACATTCGGGGATGGCATGGTGACTACTTTGTATAAATTAAAAGATTTAACAACCAAGATCAAGAAAGAATAATATACAAGATGTAACTAGCACTTTAATATCGGCAACAAAATAAGCTAGTCTGAAAAAATTACTTTATAATTTTAAAAATATTATTTTAATAACAAAATAAAATTTCTTAAAAATGAAGTTTTAAAACACGCTGGTAGATAATTAATTAATAAAATTTTACATCTTTTTGCAATGGTTTCTGTACGAATCATTATTTAATTTATATATTTTTTTGAAAATGTTACTTTATAAATAATTAAATATTTTCTATTTAAACGAGTTTACTATTTATTCGATTATGTATAACTATACTTTTGTAGGCAAGCACATGGCTCAAAAAGCTTAAAAATTTAAGAATATGACATTTTAAGTCTTTCGAATCTGCGAAGAAACTTTTTTTATTCTCTCTGACTCTGACATATCTCTGACTGCCCATCAAAGAACATTATTATATTCATGAGTTAAGAGTTAAAAAATTCTTTAAGATTATATTTAATTTCTCTAGCCTGAATATGTGGAGTATGTAATAAAAAAAAATTAAAGCAGTCATCGAGGATTAAAAATTTATAATGTTCTGAATTCAATATTTTACAGGAAACATCTATACCTATAAAACTCAATGTCTGTCTGTATGTTCTTTATACAAATCCACACCGTTTGTCCGATTCGATTCAAATTTTGCATACTTATGCTTTGGGACCCGGGGGTAACATAGACATATTTTCGATGCAAATCTGTACCGTTTGACCGATCGGACTCAAAATTTGGAAATTTATTATTTAGGTTTCGGCGAGTCACATAGACGATATTTTCACCCTATTATTTTACACCTTCCCCTCCCCTGACATATTTTCGATGCAAATCTGTACCGTTTGACCGATCGGACTCAAAATTTGGAAAATTATTCATTAGGACTCGGCGGGTAATATAGGCAACATTTCCCCCTTATTCTCATACCCCTTCCCCTCCCCCTGACGTATTTCCGATACAAATATTTACCGTTTGACTGATCGGACTCAAAATTTGGAAACTAATTTTTAAGGACTCGGCGGGTAACATAGGCGACATTCCCCCCTATTTTTTCAACTCTTCCCCTCCGCTGATATATTTTTGATGCAAATCTGTACCGTTTGACCGATCGGACTCAAAATTTTGAAACTTATTCTTTAGGACTCGGCAGGACATAGGCTATATTTCCTCCCTCCTCTTTCTTTTCTCCTTTTTTTTCTTTTCTCCACCCGCTGGTATATTTTCGATGCAAATCTATACCGTTCGAATCAAACCTTTGTTTCCCCCCACAAATTGATTTTCAACTTAATCCTTAACCCATGCAACGCAGGGTACGAACAGCTAGTAGACTATACATTTAAAGAAAACATGAATTTGGAATGGATAGATACATAAAAAGCAGTAATTTAATGTTCTGGCAAACAAATTATCTATGTTTTAAGTTTTTTTTTGATTTTCTTGTTGTAAGCTTTCCTGACGTAAGCCAATGATGAACAATAATATAAGCGCCGTATTTAAGCAGCAATTTTCTGTACTTGCTTAAAAAATGTATCAACTGACCTCTAAAATTAGTAATACGAAACGCAAGGAAGTGTATGACGTTTTCACTTTAATAATATTATGTTACGAACGGTGATACGTATTCCGTGTTCGCATCTCTATTTTTTTTAAATTAAAAAAAAAATCTCAATGAATGAATAAGTGGCCGTCGTATTGTCATTTGTTGTGAAACCGATGATCGACTTGAGCAGCAATATGGCATTCAGTTTTGCCAAAACACATATCGACCTAATGTGTCATATACACATGAAATCACTTCCTTATAATGTAATCAGTTACCTTTCAAATTTTTTTAAGCGTGACACATGACATTGCGATATAGTATTGAATTAATTTAAGTCAATGTTGATTATACAATAATATTTAAATTTTAATTATTTATATTAAATAATTGGATCGTGAGTTAAATTATACTTTATCGCACTAGGGCATTTTGTTACTATATTCATGACAAAGCACAATCATGTGGCTTTGGTTTTCAGTTTTTTTTTTTTTTTGTTACAGATTTTTTAGCATTAAATATGTAACAACAAAACATCATTTGCGGGGACTTTTACGTTGAGTTGCGTTACTTGAAGAAAACTCTTATCAAACGGAAGATAAACTCGCAGAATCATCGATAGTTGATCGTTCAATCATTTCCAGATGCTTACATATACTGAGAATGATTCAAATGCAATGAAAATGGGTTCATTCGAACTGAAGCCAAGAGACGTGGAAAGGCGATTTTTTATTTGTGAACAGCTACTCCAACGGCACAATCGAAATGTTTTCTTCATCGTATGGCGATGAAAAGTGGATACCTTACGTCAATCCTAAACGTAAAAAATAATGTGATAAGCCCAATCATACATCAACATCGACGGTAAAGCTGAATATCCATGGATCGAAGCTTATGCTCTATATTTGGTGGGATCTGCTCATGTTGCCGATACTTGGAAATGCTGAAATGGCAAGTCCTACTTCAATCACTGTATTCTCTAGACGTTGATTCTTCCGAACACCACTTGTTTCGATCGATGACTCATGGCCGGGCAGAGCAACGCTTCCCTTTTTATGAAGATACCAAAAAATGAGTTAATTCATGGATATCCTCATAGATGATTCGTTTGGTATTCGACATGGTATCTGTATCTGCCAGAAAAAAATATTATTTATAAGCAATGAAGCAATGGGAATAATATTGACATGCAATAGAAGAACAGAAATAACAAACTTGTTGAATGAACTTACATCGAAATCAGAGAATAACATAGTATAATATTTTGGTACAAATATTTAAAATTAGACATGGATTATTACCCAAGTAGGTACTTTAATAATAGAATGAAACTCAATAAGAATTTTCATTCGTATAATATAAGAAGCGGCGACAGTATAAGACTACAGAAGAAAAACAAAAATACTTCACAAAACAATTTAATGTATAAAGGACTTAAATCTTCGATGGCTTAAAAACAAAAACGAGCGAGCCTTATAGTAGTCGCATATGATGTGTAACATTTGACATCTAACAATTAAAATTATCATTTGAGCACCAACAGAAATTAACATCAAAATTTAAAAAAGCTATCATCATCATCATCACTCTTGGCACTACAACCCTTGGTGGGTCTTGGCCTCCTCAATAATTTTCCTCCACTCATCTCGGTCTAGTGCCAGCTCTCTCCAGTTCTGAAGCTTCAAGGCAGAGATGTCTTTGAGGACTTTATATCAATATATTTATAAATTACTAAATACAAGTAAAGAAAATGTAAGTGCTCTTATTTATTATTGTATTATACCGCACTAGGTAGGTACTGTGTATCTACGTACGCATTTTGTTTAGAAATGTGTTTGGGCAATCGTATGTTTTGATTTTTTTCATAGATGGCGGTAGTGTGCCGCCAAACATATTGTACGAAAACTTTGGATAAATATTTAAAATAATCACATAAATTTCATTAAATTTGAGAATGTAAATCGTTAGGGGTATTTATTGTTTACATGAATGTAAAAAAAATAACTAAATATTCGATGGTTTCGAAGATGTAAGCCAAAATATATCAAAGTTACAACATCCAGACGCTTGACACCAGCTTTGCAACATATATACAAAATCAGAAGCATTGACTGGTAGTGTGCGTCCTCGCTGTGATGGCACTTGCTGGATATTGATTTGTTTTTAAACGGTGATTTTTTTCCACCAAGCGTGGTCCGCGCGCGCTCATCGGTTAAATAGAATTGCGCGCGCTTCCCCGGCGTCTAATTTCCTGTTACACAATTCCGTCCTTTTTCACGAAATCACTGCCACAGATTGCAGGAAAGCGAGAGGAAAGATGTTACACCCCAATAAAGAGTCCAAAAAAACTTACGTTTATGTACAACAATATTTTTTAATTTAAAATCATACATGAGGCCATATAATAATACGAAACTAAATAAACATAGAAATAAATAAAAATGATATCTGGTAAGTATCGCGCAGAATGAGGTCCAAAATGTGTGCATTGTATCATCAAGAATAATCGTAGCCGTACTGTGCATTTTGCAACAATTAGTATCTAGTTGACTAGAGTGGATTCTCCATTTGATTTGGTGGCAGTCAGGGTTGGAGGTAGTCAGGCCCGGCCGTGACTTATCAGCGGCCGGCGCTGCAGCCGCGCGCTAATCGTCGAGGGCCGCCGCCAGGAATTTTTAAACAGTGCAGCCCATGAATACTGTACATGTTTTTACACAAGAGGATTACCAGGGCTTTAGTGAGCTTCGCTTAGGTGTACCTTTCGGGAAGGTGAGCCGTGTAACGTATATTTTCCAAAATTGTTTTAATACAACATCACGTAATCGGGAAATATTACACTACCGCAGTGTGATTACGACAATTTTGTTAATTTTGCGAAGGTTTCTGCACGAATCATTAATTAATTAACTTATTTTTTCGAAAATTATACTACATAGATATTTTTATATTCTATATTAGAATTAAACAAGCTAAATTTTAATTCTTAATATTATTAATATTTATTTAATATTTAAAGCATTAACTTTGTGGTTAGAGTATTAGTTAAATTAGTGTAAACCATACCCGTCTCTTTGTCAGGACCAACACTACACTACTATGTTCACAACAAAGTATTGTTAACCTATCACCAATATTTATTACATGCGTGTTAATCTTGTCGAAGACAAGCATGCACTTCGATAACATCTTCGTCTTCGACAAGATTAACACGCATGTGATAAATATTGGTGATAGGTTAACAGTACTATGGTTCTGGTGTATAGTGTTGTAAACATAATAGTGTACTGTTGGTCCTGAAGAAGAGACGGATACGTCTCGAAACTGGTAGACATAAAAACTGGTAGTGATTTAAACTAATTTAACTAACACTCTGATAACTATTTATTCGATTATGTGCAACAATATTTTTTGTAGGCGTGCACATGGTTCAAAAAGAGTGAAAAATGTAAGAAAAGTTACATCTATCATTGAAAGATTTGGCAGATATTATCTATGCCTGTTATTATCTATACCTGATGATGAGAGGAACTGTTCCTCTAAAAACTATAGTAGTAATTTAATAACCCATATTGTATGTGTGTAATACAAAGTAATAATAATAATAATAAAGTAATACAAAGTAAAGTAAAACATATTGTAAAATAATTTCTATTTGAAGAACATTGTAAATGTTTTAAATTTACGTATAAATAAAACTATTTTATTCTGTTTATTATCTGAAAGACAATTAGTATATTCAAAAGTTGTGAGTCAATCAATTCTCTTAAATTTTATTAAATTTATCTCGTCACAATTTATTTTATTCCATTAATTTATTAACGAAATAATTTTTTCGTTTGATTTATTATAATAATTGTTAAATGTATAATTGAACTTCGTGCAGCGTCCGTAATTTAGTTCGAATTCACGTCTAAAAAAACGGCTGGAAACCGGGCTTGAACCCCGGGTCAGCACACCCGAACCGGCCGCATAACGCATGTTGCCACTACCGCCTCTACGTGGACCACCAGCAAAGACGCAAACCAATATTCCGTCATTTTTGACGGGTTACAGCTAGTTTTCAATAAATGTACACAACATACCACTTTCGTGCCTGAATCACAATTTGAAAACCCACTAACACTCTCTTGTAGTGGGTACAAAAATATAATTTTGCCTATCTAAATACAGATTTATCTATTCAGAATATTTTGAGAATGTTAAAATTTTTCAAGGACCCAAAGTTGTTTATATTTGTGATAATTCTTGATTTTCATGGATCGCAACATTGGCACTGGTGGAAGCTGATTCCACACAGCTGGGTTCACAATGCTGAAAGCACGTTCCGCAAACTTGATGGCTCCAGGTCTCCTCGGTGCTACCAGCTTGCAGAGTGCCTCCAATTTAACTGATCGCGGTGCGCGCCGTCTTCCTGTGAAGTTGTCCGGGATACAGAGGTCCATCAAATATTGGGTACATTTCCATTTAAAAAGTAAGTTGAACTAAGCTTCTATGAAACGTCTATAATAAATCTTTATTACAGATTTATCTACTTGCAGGATTCTATAATTATAGCATGCAAAGTAAGAGTAGCTTGTTGGTCTTGTGGTTAGGACACTCGCCTCGTGATCCAATGGTCGCGGGTTCGAATCTCAGCCCATACTAGCAAGTTAGTCCTATTTTCATAGCACAAGCGTTTAGCTTAGTTTGAAAATAGTAAGAATATTGATGTGACACGTATTCCGTGTTCGCATCTCTATTTTAAAAAAAAAAAAAAAAATATTGTATAATTATACTATAAACTATTAAATGTTCGGAAAGTATTCTAAAACTATCAATTTAATGATATAGCTGATGAAATTTGTATCATTTATGGTAGGGCTGAAAATTCAGAGCATTTTATAAAGTAACTGAGATAATTTTTTGATAGTTTTCAGTAAAATTATCTGAAAAATCGAACAGGACTTCATGGAAAGTACCTACCGTGGATATTGTAAATTATAAAATATTCAAACACATAATTCTTAATTTTTTTTCTCTGGCACTCACTAATACTTACATAATAATACAGCTTTGATATTATAGCTTTGAAAATATTACGGATGTTGATGGATATTTTTTTCATCCTCCATTTTTATTTATGCGAAAACGATTTCTTCATAATAAATGATATAATTTTATTAGCTTAAATTCAGAAAAGTTACCATATTGTATACTCGCACATTTGTATGTAGGGATGGAACCGACTCAAGTATAAAAAATAAAATAATCTTCGCCAGGACTGGCTTGCGGTAAAGCGTATCTTCCGTAGAAATTATTACAAACTTCTTGCATCATCCCGAGCGAAACTCGTCCACTCCTCAAAGTGCGTACGCCTCATAATTATGAAAGCAAATCCGTCTGAACTTTCCAACTTTTGCCTCTCCCTAACTTGGCTCGTCAGTTCTCACAACTGGGAAAGAAACCCAATCCGCCCACCGCGCGCACCTACTCGTTGCGGTCTCCTTTAAATACCACCAGACTCTTTGAGACGTGCTAACCCTCATTAAAGGGACTGTATCTCAGCCGCTGGTCTTTGTGGAACCTTCATCACAAATAGTCCTTTGATATCCCATATCCCATTATGCCAACACGGCCTTCCAATTAGGTACGTACGGTCCGCGGTATTGCCGGAAAATAAGTGGTACTCGTCATCAGAAGGTATAGGCTATATATTACGCCGTCTGATATTTTTAATGAATGTGCCGTACAAAAATTTAATACATCGGATTAACGTGTTCTTTAAATTTTAAAAGTGTCTCATGGTCCGCGTCAATGGAATGATACACAAATCTCAGTACCGTATACACATGTTGACATTTTGATCTGGAGATAAATTTATAGAATTACTCGAAATTAGTAGAAAGACAAAAGACGAATGTGAGATATGAGACGATGAATATTCGAGACAGACTGACTGTAAATAGCAGGAGCGTGCAGGAGAACAAGGAGCATGACTTTTTCCTTACTTACTTACTTACTTACTTACTTACCATCACGCCGTTTCCCCGTGGGGGTAGGCAGAGAGGATAGAGCGCCATAACTCTCGCCTCATCAACATTCATACATCTTCGCATGCAAGCTCGCCGGTTGTTGAGGCCTCAAACGGAACCATCTTCCAGTTTTTGGTTAATCTGATCATGCCACACCGTCCGCGGTCGCCCTCTCCTTCTGTCCATCAACTTTTGCATTATATATCTTCCTAACCATTCTTTCCTCATTCATTCGCTCAAAATTCCCAACCTGTCTGAGCAACCCTTTTTTTAATTCTATTAATTATGCTAACATCAGCTTTACATTCATTCCTAATATCTGCATTCTTTACTCTATCATAAATTGATTTTCACACATACGTCTGAGTCTCTTCTGCCAGCTCAAGGCTTCGCTTCCATGTGGTACCAGATTTCCATTATGTATCGCTAGTTTTGCCTCGGCAGATATATTTCTATTAGAAACTATTGCGTTCAAAGCACCGTTAACCCTATTCCCCGCAGTCACTCTCCTCTCGATATCTTTCTCAACATTCCCTCTTCTATCGAACATACTTCCCAAGTACACAAACTCATCTACCTGTTTCAAACATTCATTACTTACTAAAATTTCACACCTTTTCTCGTAATATTCCTATCAATTATTAACATATTATTCAGATTTCAATATTTCAAAAAATTCTGCAGGATAAATATTTAATTTAATATTTTTTCCATATATATGTTTAAATAAAAGTGATGTTTCTTATTCCCACTGCATGCCCCTGGTAAATAGTGTACTATGAAAGTGGAGAGTTCTGCCTAAAGTATCCCTAAGGGGCACAACATAGACTTGAAAGTCTCAACAATCTCACCCGTGGACACGTGCCATTAGGAAGCGACCAATCACATGAAAAGTGAAAACAAAAAAGTAACCCATAAAAAACAAGTTTTTACAATATTCCTTTTCTCATTTTCGGGTTTCGTGCCTACCATATGCGTCGGAATCTCCATACAACTTACTGAATTGTTTGAAAAACCATTAAAAAATTGAAAAATCCAAAATTATACTAAAATTATTTTTTTTAACGACAATTTGATATATCTTCTTGATCGTCGCCACGAGTCTACTTGCAAAGTTGGATTGGATCACGGGAAAAGGGTTGAAAATCGATCGGAAGTTTTTTCGTCAAGCAAGCAGACGCCACGAGTTAAAAAAAGTTAAAAAATTAGACATTACACCCACGTGCAACATTCAAAGTTTTTTTTTGTGACAGATAATCACATCGTTCTTAATTAAAATTATAAAAAAAATCATTCGAAATTTATTTTCTAACTCAAAATTTTCTTAGTGTCATGACGCCTTTTAATATGTGAGAGAGGAGAAGACGTAGGAACGTAGAATCTGGAATACTATTCATATCAATTCCCTTAAGAGTACAACCATCACAATTAATCAGTGTTCTTTAACTTCTTCCACCGAGAACGACGGATTGGTTAATATGTTTCTCGGCAGACGGTCGCGCACTCATTCATATGCTCTCTACACCCAAAGATGCTTATTTTTAAATAAACTATGAGGTTGGTAACAAGTGGCGTGCGGCCGATGCCAGAACGCGATAGGAGTCATGCCATCTCACTCTCTCCAGGTAGGTGTAAGAGCATACGCGGTAGGGCGGCGCTCGAGGGCATTGGAATTTACCTGTAGATAACAATGGATGGCTTGGCTCATCAGAAAAACCCAATCTCTCACGTTATTTTTATTATTTTTTTATTTTTTTATTTTATTTTATTTTATTTTAACAAGTACGCAAACCATAGAATCGGAATTCAGGTTAAATGTGTTAATATTTTTATATAACAATGCAATATTAAAAATAGAAGTCAATTTATATACACACACATATATATATATATATATATATGTATATATATATATATATATATATATTATTAAACATATATATATTTTTTTTCATTTATTTAAGGAACGAGTCCCGTAATATTTAATACGAAATAAATAAATGAAATAAAGAGAAATACATAAATATCAAATAATAAAACTGAAAAATTTAATGCTGGAACCTGGATTCGAACCACGGACCTCTGTGTTTCGCGCACAGCGTGTTACCAATTTCACTATCCCAGCGACTTAACAAGTCGTCAATATTTGATAGTTATATGTTTCTCTTTGAATTATTAATTCACTTATTTATGTTTATTCCATTTTTATTCGGGAAGTAACCGACTGCTTACGAGAATATCAAACGAAGCTTTGACGTCTTATCGCTAGTCGATTTCCGAACAATGGAAGTATTCTTTGCTAAACTGCAAATAGAGTATATATATTATTAAACATATTTTTTTCATTTATTTAAGGAAAGAGTCCCGTAATATTTAATACGAAATAAATAAATGAAATAAAGAGAATATATATATAATATATATATATATATATATATATATATCTATATATATATATATATATATCTATTATATATCTATCTATTATTAGATTATTTAAGTACACACTAATTTCTTATATTTGAAATTAAAAAACATTTTTAATTAATCTTATTACACCATTTTCAAGTCATTTCGGAGCTAATTAATATATAATTTAAGAGGAAAATTAAGCATTAATTATACATTTTGTAATTAATAAAGTACAGAGCTGATTTAATGATAACACGTGAACTAAATAATCTCATTAAATTTAAAGTAGATTCATGTTGTCAGATTCTATTATGATTATTATAATAGCCTTAATTATCAAAAATGGTTAAAACGAATATTTTCATAGAATTTAATTTTGTGAAAAACATTCATTTTGATACTGGATTACAAGCTCAATAAATTCTTCTTAAATTGTGAAAGTTTTTTGTATGTAATTTTAAAGAATAAATTATATATCAAATGAAATTAAACTGTAGTTTATTTTTATGCGTGTTATTTAACCATATTATTAATATTGTGGTTCACCCCTCATATGCACTTGCTTTCACTATAAAAATTGTTTTTTAAATTTAATCTTATCTTATCTTAAGACATTATTCTCTGGGAAGTTAATTAAGATAGTTAATTCATTTCAGTTTTTTACTGCGAGTATGTTTACAAGATTTACAAGCAAACATATTTCTAGGGCAGAGATGAAAATGGTACATTTTATACGATTAGAAAATGTAAAAAATATACGGTTCAAGTTATGTTGGTTGGTTATGTAATTAAACTCCACAGATAACGTACATAATTAAATGTCACAAAAGTAAACGTAAAATATATTTTTAATGCAATATTTTATATTTTTTTCGCTTAAAGTGAATTGAATAATATTAATTTAAAATTAAAAAAAAAATTATTAGTTTATTCTTGATAATTTTATACATTACGGGACAAAGCAAGCAACATATAATAATAATATTAATATATACTGTGAACATCAGTTTCTTTAAGTCATGTTTAAAGATATTTAGATATCCATTTATATGACCATACCCAATTTTAAAATTATATTACAAAATTTACCATCAACTGCATTACGCAAAAAGTTAGTAGTGTTATAGCAATAATAGTTAGTAGTGTTATTAGTGAAGCCATTTCGTTATTATACTTAAAAAAATTGCCGTATGACGTACGAGACAGAGATATTATACAAATCTTCTAAAAAAATTTTGAATACACTTAACTTACGCAGAGAGCATACATTTTGTATACAGCGCTAAAGGCTTGATTTTATTTTCAGTTATATTTTTTTTGTGAATAATACGTCTGGTAACCCAATGATGCAGAAATTTGCCTAGATTGGTATTAGCACAGTCTCGCTATTGGATTCAGATTTTTGCATGGCATCAAAAAGTAAAGGTCGCATTTTTTTTATAGGAAAGTACCAACGTTAAGAAAGTTTAATGGCTCAAATTGACAATATTTTTGCGAACTTCATATATTTCTATATAAGAAGATAGATTATCTTAATAATTTCACTTTTTATTCTGGCTAGCCTCTTTTGTCATTCCTGTTGTATCCCAGACAACCAATAGATTGCAATCAGTCCCTATTTTGGGATTAATCTGCCCTGCAGATTCCATATTCATGGAATTATTATTTATCTGTATAGGAGATTGCTTTGATAACATAGGTATTACTTAACGCCGATGTAGTGCTCCCGATATCCATTGATTCATAAACCGATATTAAAACAGGCGCAGATTATCGTTAAATGCTTGAACATACATACATGTGATAATGGCACTGTCGTTTGTCGTATAATTAGTGTAGTGTGAATATTGCATTAAAATAAAAACTCGTGTTTGTATCGATTTATTATTGTACAACATTTGAAAAGGAATATTATCTGTAGGTACTCTATATTTTAATGAGGGGTATAATTAAAGAACAGCCTCTATGCAACTGACATAAATAGAGGGTGACGCGAGTATGTGGAGAATACTGAATGTGTATTTTAGAAGCATTTTATCGAAAGCAGTAATTCAGTAATTTAAAAGCAATTCAAAATGTATATACTCAAATCCATAATATTATCATTTTTTCTCTTATTATTTTTTGACCTTATCAATCTTTTGATTGCAGTAAAACTTATGAAAAATTGAGGAATTTCTGTTTTTAATAATATGTACCTTAAATTTAAGATTTCGGTAGATGTAAAATCAAAACACACATAAGTATAAATATTTAGGTATCAAGGGAGCAATTTTGAATTAACTATTTAATAAATAAAACCTTTAATTATACCAAATAATTCTTGTCCCTTATTATACAATAAGTATACAGAGCGTCAAAAACTTTAGCATTTTCAGTCTCAATGATTGTTCCCATTCTCATTGAATTCAATGAAATAAATGGCCACTCAAAAATGCAATAAACATCGCTTAAAAAATTATAAATCTTAATTTGTAGCAAACGTCGTTTTGGCATTTTGCGCTCGGAATTTTCAGTTGGCATTTTTTGTGCGGCAATAAAAAATTGGCAATTCTTGAAATATCTCTCGCTCCGTTTAACCTCCGGGTCATAAGTTTCCGATAGCGTCCGCACTGTCAAAAGGGCGCTGGTGTGGTGTGAGGGAAGCTTCCAAAATGGTTTTTTCCCGCCTTTTTTGCCACTTTCTCCGTATTAATCATATCAGAAACAGCCCGCGGCTAATCTAGCGGACTCCTCGCGCCCGGGGCGTAAATACAAAAATAAAAGAAAATCGTCGGCCAAGTGAATTGACTACCGCGCTGATAGGGAGCGATGCAACTCTAATAAATTAGTGACTTTTCAAAGCGGCCTAACAAAAATTACATTTAGAAATTTTTTATCCTATTTTCTAATTTCAAAATCTGTTGTATTTACTCCCTTTATTACTTACTCCCTTTCTTTTAACTCGTAGCGTCTGCTTGTCTATTTGTCGTCTTGTCTGTTTATCTGACGAAAAAACTTTGGATCGATTTTTACCCCGTTTCCCGTGAACCAATCAAGCTGAAACTTTATAAGCAGACTCGTGGCGACGATCAAGAAGATCTATCAAATTTTAGATAAAAAAATTAATAAATTTTTGAATTTTTAAAATTGGTCAAAAAAAAAAACAGAATGGTTTTTTCATGCAACTTATTAAGTTGTATGAAAATATTTCAACGCGTCTGGTAGACGCGAAACCTGATTATAGTATAATTTTGGATTTTTGGTAATTTTTTATTACTTACTTTTTTTTACATTATTTCTACCAATACAATAATAATAATTTTGAAGACCGTCCGTCCGGCCGTAACTTTCTATCCAACTTGATCTCATTATGTTTTCAAAATTAGTATGACATCAAAATTGTTATGAAATAAAATGAAAATATTGACATTATGCTTTTTTAATAAAATACTTTAAATATGCATTTTTATTTAGATTTTAGAACTATTTCAGCTTAATAAAAATTAAAACTAATAAGTGCATCCATTAATATATCGCATATATCATTGGTATTAATCATTAATCAAAAATTATCATTCTCCATACAACAATATACGTCACTAACGCAACCAGATGGTTCACAGAATAATGAGGTATAATATAATTATGAGATATATAAAAGCAAAAAAATATGATTCTCTATTAAATAATGTCCATCACTAACGTTATATAGACGTTCCGTAATTTTAGATAGCGCTCTTCTCACAGTCTTATCTGCCGGCCAAAAAACATAATTAAAGTAAGTCATTTATGAAAAAATTCTTGTATGTTTCCACTTTTTACACAAATTATAAAAAATAAATAATTTTGTTTTTAAACGTCATTATGGGCAACAAATAAATAAATAAAGTGAAAAACAGAACGGCGTAAATACTATATTCAATTATGTGTCAATACAGTTTACAATTTCAATAATTTACCGTCTCAATGCAAAAGTATGTAAAACATCCAAATTATATATTTATGAATTTTAACATGGAATTTATCAATGGGACAGCTGCCTAGAACTGTGAATTATAAATATAGGAGCGTTAATATAATAGCGATAAATAAGTAAAACTAGTACTTTGAGTAGATAATTGGTACGATATCAAATCAATCTGGTTAAATATGTCCCGCTTGCCATTTACTGTTTTGTGTAAAAATATAAAATTACTTAAAGTTTTTACACATGAAGTAAGTTAAATAAAGAAAGCTCATTAAAATTTTTAATTCAACATGTAACAAATATACATACTTTGAAGTTATACGAGTACATTTGAAGAACCTTAATATTTTGAATGCTTTCCAGTTATATTTAATAAACTTAATAGAATGGGGACCAAATTATTGAATTATATTCAAAGTAACTACGAACAACAAAAATGTCCATTTCACAATAAACTCTACATCAAAAATAATAAATATTATAGTACGTCCCTGAATATCAGACGGTTAAACAAATATAAAATATATGAACCGGAATACTTCGAACAATGTGGGCACAAGAATGGAAGAATATAAATTATGACGTCATGATAACTCTCAATTTTATTATTAAGACGCCATGACAATGTAATCATTACGAACAGTTTAATGCATCAAAGGCATTGAAAATACCTTCATTTGAATTTCTATTAAAACAATGCCATGTCGTATCTATTGTCCGCGTTCTCAGATTCTACTAATTACCTCTAAAATCCTTTTTCCCTGACAAAGGACCAAGATAAGTGCCTTTACAGAGTGAAAGTAGATCCATATACAAATGATCTACTTGTTCCTTTTTTAATGTTCTATCCTATGCGATTAGATAAAATAATAAATATTTAATATTTTGATGAAGAGATTGGTAACACAAAATTTTAATTCATAAATAAATAGTCAATCCAAATAATATACTAAACATATATATGTTAACATTTTATAAGTATAACATTTTATTTTATTTTTTACTAAACAGATGACCCTTTTTTAACCGGTAGGTTCTCCACAAGGCTGACGGCCTGGAGTAGTGATGGCTAACCCTCTGAGCTCGGCCAACCCTCGAAATTCGGAAAAAATATAGCGTGAGTGCAAAAAAATATTTTTTGATATATTTAATTAAGCAATAACATTTCTTTACATTAGTGACTGTTGCTCAATACATGCTTGAATTAATCGCTAAGTTTTCTAAAGTATCTAGTTTACTTCCATTTCAATGTTTATTAATCTACGCTATTACTGTCGAAACGTTGACCTTCAGTTCTCGCATGGTCTGCCACCTCTGAATTGATGGTAAATTTACCATAAAAATGCTGCGTCTAGATATTATTTTTAACTCCTGTTTAAAAACCAAAAGCCCCGGTCAATGGCGGTTTACAATAATTGAAAATAGTAAACCACGATATTTGAAAAACGTTTTTTTTATAAGCTATAGTCGTGATGCGCGTGTTAATTTCACCAGAAATAGAGGAAGGTCAAAGATGACTAGACAAAACCAAGATACCCGGACACCGGAAGATGGTCGACAAAATCAATGAACTTTCATATATTAAAAAGATGTGAATGAGGTGACAGATGATCAGGGCAGAAGAGTGTGGCGCTCTTTTCTACCTTTCTGCCTACCTCCACGGGGAAACGGCGTAATAGTAAGTTATTTGGGTGTTAACTAACGCTTTAAGAGAAATATAAATGATATAATCATACCTTATTTTTCCTTAAAAATAATTTAATGTGAAATGTGTTCCTTTAAAAAAGAGGAAAAATAAAATTAATATAAATGATTAAAATTATAATAAATCACCATTTATATAAAATTCATATTATAAAAAAGTAAAAAAATAAAGACAATATAGTTTCTTAAATTTAAATTGCATGTACGCATACATACACCTTCGTCACATAATAATAATTATTATTTTTAAAAGAAATAAGCGCTAATAGCTAGACTCAAATTGGTGGTCTGCTGAAACTAGGTTTGTCCATTATGTTACGGGGATTGTCGGTCCTCTAGACTCCAGACCAGCGGTACTCAACCATTTTTTTCTTCGAGCTACATACATAAGTTTACTAAGTTACGCGTGCCGCAACATCGTGCTGATATGGCGAAAAAAAATCATGTAGGGAAAAACAATATTGGTTGAAACCCGTTTGATTCAAGATTAGGGCACCGCCACTTGATTAATGAACATATAGATATTTTTTAACTATAACAGAATAATTGTTATACTTATCAGCATATCAGCCAATACTGGCTCAAACATTAACAACAGCTTATTTTTCTATATGAAATTTATTTTCATTTTAAAGTCTTAAGAAAAGCAACAGGTTAATATACGCATAAAAAACATAATTAATGAGTACGGATTCCAACACAAATTACAACAAAATTACAAACGTAATGAGAAATGAAATTATAAAAGGAAAAAACGTCCAGAGTTGCATAGACTACATTATGGCGGGAAACCGTAAAAATAAATGTAAAAATATAATACAAAAAAATACAGTTTGAACAAATATTTGGACGTATACTCAAAATATTCCGTGAATTTTTTGAATGATAATAAAAGTAGGAATAATATTTATAGATTCCAAAAAAGCATTCGACACACTGAAACACGAGATTTTATTGACAGTAATGATGAATGTAAAACACGAGGACCACAAAAAAATGGCTAAAAAATTACGCGGTAAACACAAAACCCACACTCTTGTGTTTGAAACTATCTATGGTTGAAATAACAAATTGGTTATTAAACCATATAAATCGCCAGTTTTAAAATGACAGGAGTTTTTCTTCTTGTTCACGCATATGTGTCATCACTCCGTGAGATGAGGTGGGCATAAAATGAACTCCAAGAGATTAGGTTTGGAGATAAAAATAGGTCCGATAAGTACGTATAAATTAGCTAATTTATGTATTTGTACCATAGTTTTAAAAAAAACTACATGTTTTCCATTTAACTATTCTATAATATGATTTCTATGAAATGAAATAAATAATGAATAGAAATAAATAATAAAATGAAAGAAATAAAAAACGAAACATGAAATCGTGATAAAATATTACTTCAGTAACATCTGTAAACATTATAGGTAAATAATGAAAAACCCTTTAAAATTCAATCAATCGCATACATCCAGATCAACTCCTAACAACAGAAAATTATGATTATTTTCCTGACAATTTATTCAAGGTTAGATTCTTATATCTACATATATACGAGTTCCTGAATCTAAAACTGATCTGTCGTGTCCGTCTGATCTGTGCATAAACAATTCTATACACTTTAATCGATATAAAATAAATTTTACATGCTCACTTCTTAGGACCCCGCGAAAAACAGACGCCTCTTCCCTCTGGCTCTTTGAGATATATTCATCCATAGAGAATTATGATTTTTTTTGCTTCTTTTACCTAATTTTTATATTAAACCTCATTATTATTTTAGCCATCTGGTTGCCTTAGTGGCGGACATTGTTAGATAAAGAATGAGATATTTTGATAAATGATAAATACTAATGTATTTATGCGATATAGTAATGGATGGATTTATTAGTTTTAATTTTCATTTAAGTTTAGGAATATAAATATATAAAAAAATCTAATTCAGAGTGTTTCATTAAAAAAGCATAAAAAAGGTATATAAGTCGTTTCCCACGAAGAAAGTCGGAGAGGATAGGGCGCCACAATTTTCGGATCTGATGCATAAGCTCTCGCGTTATCCACAAAATCATATTATTCTCATAAAATTAATTACAGAAGTCTCGCAGAGAAGAGCTATTTATATAAAAAAAAGTACATGGAACTCTTTTTATATGATGGCCCAGCGCTTACAACCTGTATGAGCTTGCTTAAGTCATGACTCCACACAATGCAACGTTCACCAATTTCATTGTAAAACATCCACACAATAGCAAATTTTGAAAGTTTGTTTTTATATGCTCGAAACCTGAAAATCGTTCGTTTATTTGAATAGACTATGATAGATAGAGACATGTGTAGTCTTTTCTCATGAACTGACAAAAATGTCAAATTCTGCTATGATAATTGGCAGCAAACATGGACAAAGAAAAGTGAAATAACTTTATCCAGGAGTGAATAAAAAACTGTTGGTGATGATGATGATTATGGAGTTGGGATTAAGACCAATGACTAAAGATAAAATTCAAGAATCGCGCGATATTCTGTGTATTGTGGAAGATGCGCCCCAGATTGGCGTTGTAATTATTTACTGAGAATGAAACTTACTTTAGCTCTAGTGAGTACGAAAATGCTCATGGCAGGGACTAAATTTGAGGAGTATTTTTTCTAATAACTATTTAGATACTTAAAAATACGAAGCACTTTGTTTGTCTTCTTTAGAAGGGGTTCTAACGTTTGAAAAAACCTGTCTAGCTTCGTAATTTGTGAGATCTTCGGATAGCCGACAGCCATGAAATTCGCAAAAAGTTTTTCTGCGCGCTGTCTGTTCTTTTATGAACGCTCTTGTTGCTCAATTGAAGCGGCTGGTTTTCTTCAGCCAAGAAAAGACCCCGGCAGCGTTTCACGTGCGGCCGGCCACCATCTCGGCCCAGGGAAACTATATTCTTGGCCGCGAGTTGGTAGTGTTCCGCCGGCTGAAAGGGCCCGTTGTTAGAACGCCGCCGCTAACAATAATGGCCCGCAAATTGTTTTCGGAAGGAATTTTCAGCGGGATTTCCTTCCTCTCATCCGAGCCGAGGGTGGACTCCGTGGCGGAAAACTTTTCATCAATATTTATGATAGAAAATTCCCTGCTGCCATCTTTAATTTTTTTCCCCTTCCAGGCATCGTGAAGTAATACACGCAAGCATGTTGCGCACCAAGAATATTTTAAAATCTGATGTAGCGGTGAGCTCGTAAAGTAATATTAAAAATATATGATAGTAAAATAATTTTTCAAATTCAATTTGTGGCACCATATTATAAAAAAAATAATTAATGTTTTAATCACACTTTTTAACGTAGGTAGGCAATAGATTTTTTTTAATTACAGCAAATCAGTGTAGATATCTAAACAGGAATTGTATTTCAGAATTTTCAAATCATCTAATAGAATTTAATCACTCTTGTTATTTAAATGCGGTTTCCAAATTTTACTTGGAGTTTTCACTTGAATAATATAGAAATATTAGATATTAAGAAAAGTGTTATATAACTTTAATATAACCTATAGAAAATTAAACAAATTTTGCAAAAAGCTCTCTTATAAACCTGCTACCATCGAAATTACTTTGTATCTACTCAATTTTAAACCACGCCTTCTTATAATCCCCTCCCATTAAAACTTATGTAATGGTGAAGGAAGCATTGCTGCAGAAACATGTTGGATTTTTACCTTAAAAAAATATTTATGGTTAAAACAATGTGACAATTATTTTATTGAGTAAAATAATTACCTACAACAGAGTTGTTTAATCATCTTTTGGCATTTTATATATCTATTTTATAAAAAAAAATTACCTTAGCGTTTCCTTTCCATCTCAATAATTATCATTCTTTGTTACTAATCTTTCTTATATTAACGATTGAAATACAACAAATGCAGAATTTATTAAAAAGCTTTCAAGACGCATCTATTAAATCAACATGCAATTTAATTAAAGTTATTGAAATGGATAGACAATTAATTGTTGACGTTTCTGTTATTCACTCTCTGTTATTTTAATAATTTATTAAGCTCGTTATTTTTAATTGTAATTTTAATATTGAATTGTACGATGCCTTAAAATTAGAAGTGCAATAATTAAAGATTTTTTTTTGTTAAGATGGATGTTATTTATAAAATAATCTCGTTAAAATCCTGCTAGATTGGAAATTATTAAAAATATAGGTGTAATATATTTATAGGTAATATAATGTAATAGCTAGTCCACAATAATTAAAAGATGATTTCTACCTGAATGATGAAAGTCAAACATGTGTAAGTGACAATGTATATGAATAATTATGGATACAGGTGACTTTTAAGTAAGCAATTTTTTTTAATATTTCTGAAGTGTCTTCTGTAACACGTTGGACTATCATTTAAGTAACTTGTATTGAATATTTTAAATTCATTCATTTCTGTTTTCAATCGGTTACAAATTCCTGCTAGGATTTGAACATTTTATTTTACTTATATTAAATTAGTGAAATTTTAATATTCGATATAAGTTAATTTAATGAGATTCCATAGTTTTATAGAAGAGAAGCGAGAAAAATTAAAAAAAATCAACTTTGAAGTGGCTTATTGCTAACTACGAAATAAAGACATTGTTTCAACTTTTTCGACATTATTTACCTGTTAAGTATAGTGGACTACCTCTGTTATAACCTGTATATTTTTTTATGAAACGCTTTATTTCTTAGTTTTATCGTATTTTAATATTATAAGATTATAATTACATAAAAAAAGACTAATATTATGATAATTACTAATGGAGTTCCGCTTCTGCATTTACAAACATGAATTGTTCGTACAGGAAAAAATTCTCACCCTTATTTCCGAGATCGGGTTGAAGATTTCTCTCCATGATCGCTACTATAAAGCTTAATACTATGAGACTTTAAGTCATTTTTAGATGCTACACCGTTTTCCACTTGCCTTCTGCGTTTAATTTCGTTAAAAATATGCAAATACGGCACAAAAACTGTACGAAAATATACAAGGAATAGGCGAGTGAAACAAAAGTTTAACCAAATCTAACAGGATTATGTGTGGTAGCAATTGATTGAGAAATAATCCTTATTAAATATGTTAATAATGCGATGAATTTAGGTATTGAAATAAAATTTATTTTTTATACGAGCCATGCGGATGTGTAGAGTTTCGTTGGAGATGTATCACAGCGTCTTCAGGAGAGTACCCTCACGCCGCGGAGGTCATGAACATACTGACCATTTCTTACGCGGCCGTAAATTGTATGCTCTAAGTAACGATGTGTTGCTTCTTTCTTAGCTTATTATGGAAGAGATCGTATATATATATATATATATATATATATATATATATAGATATCGAGTATCTTTATATAGATTAACGTTTTCTCGATTTTTACAAATCAAAGATAATCTCCCAGTCGATTCCATAATTTTGTGAAACGTTTCAAAGATTACGAGAAATTTCGATAATAATTCTTCCAGATTCTTCAATATTGTCCCTATAAAATTTACGTAATATGTTTTTTAAATTTTTGATCGTGAAAAAATATTTATAATTAAATTTTTGTTTACTTTCATCTAATAAATAAAGTTATCATTGGTAAATTTTCAACATTAATAAAAATAATCTACCACCGAAATCATTCGCCCAGTTAATTTTCAATGTTCCCAGGCCGACCGACTTCGGTATAATTTCGGGGCTCAAACGAAATAATTAAATTGGCAAATTACCGAAATGTAAGGTCTTCATTAATAAAATAATATCTTGGCGAGATCCTTAGCAAGGCCCGCCGAGGACCACTTGAATAATATATTGATTTTATCATAAAAGTTTGTTACCAATTAACCCGATTATACCCAAGTAGGAGAAGACAAGGTTCAATACGGGATTGGTTGCTGGAGGAGTATTTCCAGTCCGATGTACAATTTAAAATCGATTAATTTTAAGTGTTATCATATTTTTTCTCCTAATTTTTGGACAAAAGAGAAAAGTACTGTAAGCACTTTCCTTAATTTCATCTGGCCTTTTTTTTAAATACTTGTTTAAAAAAAATGACGAGAGTGTTAATTTTTTAAAGAAAGAATAAAATATCACAAATTAAAAATGTAAAACATATTTTATAATCACAAATAACTAGTATTTCAACAAAATCGCGATAGAAAATTAAGTTTGCAATGAAAAGTATTCCCTGCATTTGAAATCCTATTCTTATACGAGAATATATAATTAACGAGTGTATATTTATATTTGTCTGTGAATTATACAAATATTTCAACTAGATTGATACAATGTATCTTTCATAATATCACTAAAAGAGCCTACATAAGAGCACACCTATCCACAGGGTTAAGTAACACAAGCAATGGTAGCTGATTGCTTTCTGGTAGTTTCTGTACAATTAGTACATTATCTATTTATTAGTAAAAAATGAGGATAATTAAAAAATATAATTTTTTTCCTTATTTTGTATCTGTCCTCGTGTCAATTTCTTACATTTTACAGCCGAAAATGGCGTGTGTCCCTTGTATAAATATAGATTTAGTTTAAACTTGAAGATTATAAAAATTAAAATTGAATCTTGTGAAATTTATAAAAAATAAATAAACTACCAATAGAATATGTATAGTACAGTATTTTGAATTTCAAATTTAAGACAGTTTTAATGAAAAATGTAATTTTGTGTATGGAAAAGGACTTTATTGAAAAATGTATTTTCTGAGTAAAAAGATCACAAATGGAATCCAATTGTTTATTTAATGTAGGTACTCGTGTTCAAAATAATGTAATATAGTTTGGTCTGACCTTCTTCCATTCTCAAATATCTTTATTCTATGTAGAAGGTATACTAAATATAATGATAGTTTACATAACACACAAAATTCACTTGAAGGCTGAAATTCCGGTAATAAAAGTTTGTCTTTTCAGTTTTATGGGATTTCAACTACATCAATCAAGAAATTTCAGTGCTTTCACGCAATTGAATATACCCAGAGAATATCAAAAACGAAGAAGTAAAATTCATTCTTCCAGCTCTCTTATCGAAGGCAGAATATGTATTATAATCAATTAGAAGCCCTCACAAACTGATCATGGTATACAATGGCAATTAATGTTTTTTTTTTTAATGTTGTACTTTTAAAAAAATATAACTTTTCTCATGTCCTTAATGGATGAATCATTAGTCTAACATTTTACGCGCGGTCATCTATTATATCAAAATATTATTGAAAATATATAATCGTATAAAAAGGAATTAAAAATTGATTATAATATTTTCAGGAGGTTTCTGGTGTGTTTATATAATTTTCAATAATTTTGTGTAATCAAGAACTTCAGCAATAATATTTAAAATAATTTTTTAAATAATTTAAAAAACCAACAATGCATATAAAATTATATAAAAATCATATAAATAAATAAATAAAATACAGAAAAGAAGTGCTTAAAAATAAAAATAAAATATTCCAAATCCATCACAAAATTAGGTTATAGAGGAGGAGTTGCTTAGGACGTAAAAGTAGAAAGGAGTACAAGCATGTATAAATGATGGGACACCTTTGGTATTCTCCAGTTATTAATGTAGTCTGGCTAATAATTGGACACTAGCCATAATTATATTGGCATTATGTAATATTGTTACGGTACGAAAATATTCTATCGAGTGTTCCGGAACGTTCTCAATCGTTTAATCCTGGAAAGGACTGGTGCACCCTTTCGGAGTTTGGGCGTATATAAGGCGCCGCGCATGAGTGAACATTCTCGAACGGAGTGACACACAGGCGAATAATTGTACATGTGATTTTTCGAGTGCGGTCTAGAAAGTTCCAAGTAAAGGTTCTTTTGGAGAAGAGATTTTTTAAAACCTACGCCGCGAGTATGTGACAATATTTACATATATTGAAATATTGATGTTATAAAAAAAACCCTTACGTTTTGACATCCAGGGCGAGACGGTCAATTGGAAGGAAATCTCTTCCGACTCACCCGCAGACGACGCCCAACATCGCGACTCACCTTTATTTAACGAAATATTAAACGCAGCCGTGAGCCGCCACCCCCCCGCGCCACCGCGGGAGCCTGACAATAATTCAGAAAACGGCGCCATTTATTATTCGCGCGCTTCGGCGGCAGAAGTGGAAACAATGGCCGGGTAGAGGGGGACGGCGGAGAGGGTAATGAGATGGAGGGGCAGGGTCGGGGTCCCTGGGAAAATAATGAAATGTTTGTTCAGGTCGCGTGCCGGCCGGAAATCAGATGTATTTCATTTTTTGGAAACGTTATTTACAAATCAAATTAAACAGTGCTCGTAAAATTTAAACAAGAATCATGTTTACGAAAATCTTTCTGCGATGGTGTAAGAAATTGTTATGGAATTGGCGTAGGGTGGCCGAATATTCAGGTTCTTGTTCGGTTGAATAATGCATTTTGGGAGATCCAATAATTTATTTATGTTAGTTGATGACCTAATTTAAGCTTATGACACGCTTGTTGGTTTAAGGTTAAGACACTCGCTCATTCTAGACCGGTAGGCCAGGATCAGTTTTGATAGCGCAGAAATTTAGCTTCGTTTAAAAATACTCAGCGGATCATAGCCATGTGATAATGATGATAAATTTAAATTGTTTTGCAATTTGTCAGAAAGAACACCTCGCAATAAAGATGAAACCCAATTTAAGAATGATTTTTAAGATAATTATGGTAAAAAGTGGATATATTTTATAAATTATTTAATGACAAAAGGTTTAAATAAAAAAATACATTTTGATTGACTGTAAAGGATGTATTTAATAAATTTTAATTAAATAATGATTTTTCTTTATTTTTATTTGTTTACCTGAGATTACAGAAATCTTGCAAAACTGTATTAGCAGTTTGTATGAAAGAATACATTACCGATATTATTTAAGACTACATTACTTAGTAGTCCTTAAATAATAATATAAAACAATGATCATTTCATTTTTCATATGGTGAGGTAGACGCTGGAAACTCGACATCCTCCATGGCCATGTGCATTATATACATTATACGTATTACTTATTATCGATATTTACTTTTAATCCTTATTATCACAGTGTCTTATCTGTATCGTTCTATAATTGTAGGAGACATAATTTTGTTTTTCTTTTCTTAGCACTTATTTATGTCTTCCTATTAGATGACCAAACAAATAAAAAATAAAATAAATGTGACCTATTTTTTTGAAGCCAGGAACAAATCTACTAGGTACTACATTAGCTATAGAAGCCGCCTAATGTTGAAATATACTTGTATAAATTACACGTATTTAAAAAAAAGAGATATAAAAATGAAATTCGTTTTATATCCACATTCTTACAATTTGCAAATCAAGTTTAACGTCTGTGCTGTGAAAAATAGCACAACTCTCTGATTTGGAATTAGGCTTTGACTCCCAATAATTGGATCACCGGGCCACTACTAGAGCAACAAATGTTGATCTCACGGGTAGAACGATTAAACATACGAGTGTGTTGTATTATAAAAAGTTAAATTTTATCATAAAAAAATATTAAATTAAAATATAAAATTTTATTAAATAAAAATATTAAATTAAACTTAATATCGATTAAACATACATGTGTATTTTATAATAAAAAGTTAAATTTTATTAAAAAAAATATTCTGTTACAAAAATTTGGTCTGATTCGAAGTTTTAAATTTTTTCAACAAATTATATTGTTGTTTCGGTGAAAAGTGTAAGATACATGGTACATCCATACCCTACAATACAGACAACTTTTTTGATATAAGGCTTAATTCAGAATGGTACAGAATTATTTAAGGAAGCAAGCATGTTCCACTTGGCAATTATTATTGTCTAGTTTCTTAAAAGACCGAACTCGAACTTGTGCAGTTTAAAGTTAGCAATGGCCCGCTGGAGGACTGCGAGCCGCGCTTTGTTTCTTCTTCATCTTCTCCAAGGTGACCGACATTCAGACGCAAACAATTTCCTAAATTGACTTCAAAGAAAAATAAAAATAAACAACATTATAGTGTTTACAACCTTACATATTACATGTATCTAATGTAAATATATGTACATATAAGTCAGGTTTAGTTTACCGTTCATCATAAATTTTTTGGAAGATATATTAATTACTAACAACCCGGCCCGGCCTCGCCCGGTACAGTTTAAACCCGTCATATCTTCTAAGATATTTATTTGATGATTTTTTGTATAGGACAAAAATTTTATCTACGGTAAATGCTTAAGATTAATAAGATGTTTAATTTGATAAGGACCAATATTGAATTGGTCAAAATAAACCTGGAATGTTAACCATTATATATCTTAGTTATACCTACATTTGATAAAATTTTTTAGACAAAAATGGTTGGTGTAAGTTATCCTTACAAGATAGATATTTGCTGCCACTGTCTTTTGTAAATCATTTAATTTTACACAATTCTTTTCTACACGATTTTTTGTATCTCTAACGGATTGGGCAGCGGGTTTCATGAGAGTGCTTTAGCGGCTAAGTTTTTCCCAACTTGATTCATTAATACCGTTAATGCTTCTATATATGCTAGCCTGCAAATTTTTGTAATACACGAAAATCTTTTTGGAAAAATGCAGGCCATTACAATAAACACGGAATACAAATTCGTTCAAGTGTTCTCGAGATTAGCGCGGTCATACAGAACGCTCTCCGGGGACTTTTTTTTTCACTGTGTATTGATTTTGAGCTAAGAATCATATTAACTGGACATAAATGGAGAAAAAATAACACTCCTCAAATTTGTAGATGATACTGTGATAATGTAAGTAAGTACTCGGGAAGACCTACAAAACATGCAAGACCTCAATAATGCATGGAAACTTTTTGGCCAAAAAACGAATTTTGAAAATGAAAATTATGGCAAACGAACAGAACGAACAATAAGGATATTAGGAAGTTAAAATAAAACAATACAAATATAATAAAGCAAAAGGCAAAATAAAGAGTACTATTTAGCTATTGTAAAAGGAAGAATATTCAGTCTTCTCAATCATTTTGTATGGATCTAAGAGAGAGGCAACAAGAGCGCAAGAAGATAGACTGTGGTAGTTTATGTTGTAAATCCAATGGACAGCTCACTATTGATTAAGTCATGTGTGGATGCGTAGTCGCGAATAGATATATTCGATGCATTGACTAATGCCATTTACGTCATGACCACCCCTCTCTTCTTATCCAACCAATATATTATTCTAGTCCAAAATTAGCGCTCGATAGTGACAGGTGCACCAAATCAATCACCACCTCCGGTAAAGCGATATCGTCACCATCGGATTATACTGATAATCATCGGCTTCGGGGACCATTGTCCATCAAGGTATTTTGTGATAAATATTTCGACATTTCCCGTCGAAATGAAGAACATATAGTCGTTTCCAGAAGGAAGAACAAAAAATACCGCGGCAGGTAGATAGATGTTTCTTTTCACCATCCCCATTTTTTCCGTAAACAGTCCACTTAAAATCACCATAGCTTAGCTCTCCCTATTTCATCCTTAATCCTGTCAATTTAGGAGTACAGCGATTTGCATCGAAGAAGCCGTCAGGAAGAGATAGTGTCGGATAGTTTTGTCTGTAGATTTATGGCTACAAACGACTACGACCACCCTGCTAAGAGGATAGCAAAGAAGAAGACAATTCAGCTAAGTTGGATTGCATTTCGAACTCTAGACTTTATGCACGTGCCAATAAACCACAAATTTCACATCCCACAATACTGATCACAATACTCGTACATACAGAGCCTTAGTATCATAAACAAATTCAAAGATGCCCAAAGAGCTATATATATCTTTAAAAGATATATAACTAATGTACAAATAGTCAGGGAACCAAGGTAACGGATGTAACAAATGTCTTCATGCTGAAATTACAACGAGCCGGACATATTTTTCGAACAGACGACGGACGGTCGGGAAGGAAGGTCCTCGGACGGAAGCCCGCCCTGCCGAGCGCTGGCCGTCCGCAACTCGGCGGTGTGACGAAATCGGAGTAGCGGTAGGCAACCGATTAGGGATGTAGGTTGAACTACAATTCTTATTTATAGTTAACACATGTATGTACCCAAAGTAGATAACAAATAATTTTTGCGTAATTGGTAGAAAAGTTACGTGGGAAAGGAGAAAAAAAAGGCCTTAGGTTTCCTTATGGCGATTTGGGCGTAGGTACCTGTGGAACCATCCACGTACTTAATTATTAACCATCTCTATAATCTTTGCTAATAAAATTTTGATGCAGCCAATAAAATTCAATTCAAGTTCCCAGTGAAAAATCAGTTATCGTTAAAGGAAAATAATATTTAAATATATTAAATTCAACACTTTTTTTACATTCTTATTAAAAATTTGAAAAACCTGTTTACGGCTACAAAAAAAGCTACAATTTTGAAATTTGTAATAAGTCTCCATTATTAGTCAAAAACATAATTTAGTATTGTATTCTCTGCATAATTTACTTTTATTTTCGAGGTTGTGATAGAAAACCCGCCAGTTCAATAATGCCTTAAGTATTATGTAAATAGTTAACAACAAAGGATTTACAAGGGCTCAAAGGGAAAGGTTGATATAAAGTTTTGGGACTTGTCAGGATCAGCAAATTATTTTCCAGTTAGAAACATCCTTAGGGCAATTTTATACAGACGTTACTTTCTTTGGGGTATAGGTAAAATATAATCACTCAGACAAGGGGAGTTAGTACAATAGCCCTCGTAGTAGTAATATATTATTATCACCAGCGATCCTTAATCCACCCCCAACAGTCCCCATTTCGGAAGGACATTTTCTTGAAATGTTTTCACTAAAGATTCTCTCCGATTCGCCGAAAAAAATGCGTATAAATTGTATAATTGATTAAGAATAATTAAATAGGCGACGAAAAATATTTCATTTATTTTTAAAATATACTGATTTTCATGCAAGGTTTTTTTTAATGAAATTCATCCACATTTTTCAATTATTAATAACTAACAGAATTTAGCAGAAAAAAAAATCAGTAATTTGAAAAAACTCTGAATTTTAGCCGGTTTACCAGTAAGTCTCAAAGGTTAAAATATTATTTCATTGTATTATGATATGAAATAACATGAGAAAAAACAGTTCAATAAAAGCAAATTTTTACGTATTGATATTTATTTTATGTAAATATTGCTCATTATATTTTATACAACATTTTTAAAAATAAATTGGCTACTATCAACTTCTATTAATAAAAATAAAAGTTTAGGCTTTATCACATTAATTAATTAATTAATTTTTTTGTTAATATTTATTGATATATTAAATATAAAATTAGTATCTTATGATTACAATGAATAAGATTTTTTCGTTTGAATTAATACGAAATTTTTGCATAATTTGAAATCATACACAATTAAGTAATAAAAAAGGATATTATTTAAAAATTACTACTTCACGGGTAAGGATAAAATAATGGTATTTTAATAATTGATGAAATTGCAGTGACAAAACATACAATGCACAATGCAACTGAACTAATTATAAAATTGCAGTGACGAAACAGATAATGCACAGTGCAACTGAACTTATTGATGAAATTGCAGTATCAAAACAGGCAGTGCACAGTGCAACTAAACTAATTGATAAAATTGCAGTGACGAAACACACAATGCACAGTGCAACTGAACTAATTGATAAAATTGCAGTGACGAAACACACAATGCACAGTGCAACTGAATTAATTGATGAAATTGCAGTGACAAAGATTAGTATAGGATTCCAAATGCACGCGCATTCATTGTAATGCAATGTGCCGAAAACTTGTAATGCATGCCCAAGGCAAAACTAATGCAATATAATCAAAAAATGGTTTAGTATCAGACACATAACGTGCTTGTAAAACTTTTTTTTTTAAAGCTGGCTACTAAAAGCACTAAATTACCTCTGGATATGTTATTACCAGTGGCGTGCAGCGCATACAAGCAAAAAAGCTGTGCATTAGTAAAGATTCTGGGAATCAAATATTAATTTAATAATCCTGATCTTAAGAAAAGTTGATTTAAAATTCTAGCCGTAATTCGTCCTACGGCTAGAAGTTTTATTTCCGACTTTTCTGTACGTAACTTCATATCAATTCTTCATTTATCGCACTTGTTTGCACTCGACAAATTTGTTCCATAGATCTAGTCAAGTCGAGATAAAATTCGTTCTGAACCGTGTATTTTTACTTAGTTCTATGCTGCGAGTTTTGTGTAATAGACAAGTAAATTTGGAATCATGGAATAGCGTGTTTCTTCGAAAGGTCCTATGCTAGGTGAGAACTACGCGGACGTCACTTAGAAATGATATATTTTACAAATTCCACCCAAAACTTTTTGTGTGAATTCTATTTCTCATTTCTATGGTGAATGTAAATACCATCTGTCAAATCAAACTGATTATTTACGAAGACATGGCCATCGATGATATCATAAAATGTTTGATTTATTTTTGTGTATTATTCCAGATTTATTTACATATAAATTGTCTTCGAAATATATTGAAAATTTTTGCCGTATTACCTTTATATAAAATATTTATTTATTTAGAAAATCTTATTTACAATACATACTTCTTTTATAGTGCAGTTATTTTTGTGGATTGAAGCTACTCAAAATAGTTCAGTCTATACAGTTAAAAAAATTTCAAAAAATGTATAAACCCTTATAGGAATATATATATATATATATATATTTTAATAGTATATAGTCGGTCACAGCATAACCTAAGTTACTAATATTACTAATATTATTTTAAGATTAGTACGGGGAAATATCGGAACGGAGTTGGTATAATAATTATGTAAGAATATTTCATATAAAAATCACGCAGATTTATCTATTTGGAAGAATCTCAACTCCTTAATATAACTTATTTCATAATATTATTATACAAATATGATTATAATAGAAATAAAAATAGTTTTCTATAAAAAAAGACTTAATTTTAAAATTTTGATTGTCATGTGTGTAATTTTTTCACAGCTGGTCCTTCGATGGTTAAAAAATCCGTATTGTGTAGATCACAGAGAATATATAATATTATTTCCTCTTTAAAACGAAAAGAATAAAAAACGAAATTAATGTCGGAATTTATTATTTATTGAATAATTGAAAAAGATTAGAGCAACATTTCGGCCTGAATGTATTTACGTTAGCTGCCAAACTAAATCAATTTTGCGAAACTTTGGTAAATTTACAGCAAATATTTCCCTTTCGGGCGATAATTTAATGAAAACTATACCTAATTGTTCTTAAAATAATTCATCTTCAAGATTTATTCGATAAATTTTCCCTATTTCACTCGCCCTAAAAACTTTTCTAATGTCGAAAAAAATCTTTTAACTTTCCTTCCTCCGTGAAACTGAATATTTAACGCCTAATTGTTCTTCGTTCTTTCAGTTCTTAAATATAGGGCAGCTCGAACAAAACATATCATTATAAAGAAGTTTGCGAAGTTCTTCAGAGTTTTGCGATCACTTTTATACCCATTATCAGGCCGGATGCAAATATGGTTTGTTAATTGCACTCCGTCCTTTACAGTCCAAACTTTGGCCGAGGTTTGGCGGGAGAGAAGAAGAAAAAGGAAAAGAGAGAGTGGGAAAAAGACGAGGAAAATTGTTCCTGTTTTCAAAATTGTATCAAAAATTAGATATAGAAAAAGTAACCGCTTAGAGCGTTTAAGTACTGCAGAAGAAATCATCGAAGAAATAAATTTATGTACGTATCGCACACAAAATAATATACGTATTTCATTTTTTTTCATTTGATTAACGGTAAATCGGGGTTTATTGAACAAAATAAATTTAATTGCTTGATCATACACAATTGTATAAATAAATATAGGGTAAAATATAACCAACCTGGAGGGCCACTACCTACCTCTCTAGATTTAAGAAATACTTGTTCTGAGGTCGGTTCCTTTTTTGATCATTTTACCACCCTAGATCGATACCTAATATGTATTTTAAAAACGAAGAGTAAAAACTTTTATAAAATATTATATATATATAGCGATAAATATATTTATATTTTGTACACAAATATAAAATCGAAGGCTTTCAGGAAACAAGATATGTTATATCTTACTACTTTGGGGATAACTCGCGCCAAATTCTGGTCATCAGGATCAGTCGTTTGCCAACTTTTCGAACGCGTCTCATTGCTCATCTTTAGGGCGTCTTGTCATTGAGCTACTTCTCCAAAAAGCGCACGATCGTTCAAGTTCAGAGATCACCGTCAAGTGAGAGTTTAAAAAATTCTGCGTCAGGTATTTGTTGAGTTTGTTGTAAGATGTGATTATTATTATTAAGTATGTTATTCCATGCGGTTGGAAGTGGAATTTTGTCGTCTCTCTTATGACTATTTCTTTTATTTATGTCAATTGCCTCTCTGTAAATTCTAAATATTTTATTATTGAGTCTGGCGACTACTTTTCAATTCTATTTTATGATTATCCGATAGAGAATGGTGGACAAAAGAAGAACTTAATTTCCGATAATTTATATCAACAAGTTGTTCAGAGACGCGTGCCGAGATTCATCGATTTACCTATGTAGGTTTTGGTACAGGCACCGCATGGTATATTGTGTACCACGTGTGATTCTAGAGGTATTTTATCCTTCCGACTTCTTAAAAGAGATGAGATTTTATTATCTGTTCTAAAAACAGTGCGAATACTTAGTTTTCGTATTTGTTATTATTAAAGGTAAAGAAAAATTCTCATTATTCTAGAATACACTCAGATAACTCTGGATGTATGTGTTGAATATAGCAATCCAGTATATCTCCCGGTCTGGCACCAGAGTGAGACAACTGTGAGGTGTATGCTCACCAAATAATAGTCGTAATAAAGTAGCAAAAACGTCGCGAAGTTAAATTTTGTATTATCATATTTCATTTAGTACGTAGTTGTATTAATAAACGATATTAGTGATAATAATTTTCTGTGCGCGTGAAATAAAGACTGAAAGCGTAGAAAGGAGAGCAGCGCGTCTGACCTGAATTGACCCAGTTAGATAGGGCTCCCTACCGAGAATTCAATTAATTACTGGAGCTGAATAAGTGTAATAGAAAATATTCTAGAGAATAATCTTCTATACGATTTCTTTGTACAAAAAATGTTTCTATAACCTGATTACCGAGACTATACTATATTGCTCCTGAGTATTGACTCTAGAGATTTTGAATACGAATACGTTACTAATTAAGACATTTCAATAACTCTGATTCGATTCCCGCATTGATGATAATGTCTAACGCTATCTTTGCATTTACGATGTGAAAATGCCAAATAACTGTTGCTATACTAAATTCTGTACGACTGGATAGAAACATAATTATACTTCTAGAAATGCTATCTCTGGCGCGACTAAAATACCAATTGCTGCTGCCTATAACTATGAACTATTTCCGACTCATAATGGAACCTGGCACCGATACTCAAACCCTTACTGGAACTAATAAATGCAACTAAGTCTCGATGAATATAATCTATACATAATTTATACTACTCATATTATGTCGTTGATTTGGCACATTGATCGGTTCTAGTGGATTGGACTCCCAAATCGCGTCGATGGTAACCCAAGATTCTACAAGCCGTGTTGGTCTTATATACGAAAATGAGAGAATTCTAATACATATTAACCGTGATTCTATATTTTTCTTGAAGAGAGACTTCTTTTTTTGTTATAAAAACACCCCAGATATCAAATCTGGGGGGAACTAGAGCCCCAGCCCGCTCAGGTCCCGATGGCCTCCTACCTTTTTGACCAAGGCCTCTCGTTCCCTATTGGAACTGATTGCATCCCGTGATACCTTCCCTCTGAGAAATTAAGAGCATAAATCGCCTCTTTTGCGGCCACGGTGAGGTGTACACCTTTCTGTTACACGTATTCCAATAGAACGTTGAGTCTTTCTTTTAGATTTATTGCCGGGTCAGAACTTCTTTTGTACTATTTGAAATCAATGTTTGGCCTTTCTTTTAAGCATCGACGAAGTGTATCAAAATATGGTACAACCTCTTCGCGCTATAAGAAGTGCGTTCCACGGTACTGCATTTCGTGAAGACAATAATGATAAAAAATAAAAGTGTTAGTAACATCCTATCCTAGACGTGAATTTATGAATTATGCTTTCTAATCATGTCTGCCACTTGGATGGCGGAATAAGAGAGTATTAACTTCCAAATATTTTTATAATTCTCGCTGCTTATGTCTTGGATCCATATGATGTAGTATTATTTGCTTTCTCCGTGAATTAGAAAAATACCTTCAGAATAACAGTTACAATCTCGGGCAAATATTGAATATTCCGTAGAGCAATTTATTATCAAAGTTTTAAACAATCTCGAATGAAGAGAAAATATTTCCTTAGATGCTTTGTATTTGAATTAACTAACTAATTAATTAACTAATATTTTAAATTAAGGTTTTTCCAATTTTATCTAATCTGCGTCTATTACGACCATCACAACACTTCCTTATCATCTTGAAGGTACTGTCAAATTATCAAGGTATTATTACATTTTTTGCTTTTATATTAGACAAGTACATGTTTTTTTCATACATAATGACGAAAAATTTTTACCCGCACCGTAAATAAATAATATTTAATAGCAATAGATTGTGAGACAATGTACCCCGATGTTGCAATACAAGTAGTTTTATTTTCGTAATGGTACAGTTGCCGGTAAACTTCTTGAAATTCTTTGGCGTAGTGGGGGAATGCGCAGAAGACAAAATTAGGGTCTCTTTGGTGGAACGGTACATGCGCAAACTTCCCCCCACTACGCCGTAAAATTTCAAGATGTTTGCCGGCTACTGTATACTCCGCTCACCGCGTTTAGCGATACGTCACTAGAACCCGTCGGCATTCCAGATGCTAACGGCGTGAAGCCGCGCGCGTGAAGGCTCTCAGCTTGGGTAAGAGACGAGAGAATATTTTAATTAACCTGATATAACACAAACCGTTTTTTTATAGTTGTATTTGTATTAGGACTCATAAGTTTTTATTAATCAAAACAGGAGCCTTTCCGCGGTACGTAGAAACGTGGGAGATGACCGGCTACCAGGATTCAGGTCAGCACGTGGAAGGAAGAATTTCCGGAATCCCAGTTTGTATTCCATCGGGCCTCAGCGATGCAGCTGGTTCGACCGAGGAGATGATGCTGCGACAGGATGCACGGAGGCATCATCAAGCCTCCCGAGATGTCGGCAAGACCCGGAAGCGTCGCAGAAGATAACCCTTCGTTTGGTGTATAGTCAAATTATTACGCGGGAGTGCCATCATTAACAGTTGTTTTTGGGGTTGAATCCGCTAGCAGCCGAGTTTGAAAAAAACGTGTGGGACATTTCCAAGGACATTTAAATGATTTAATCATGGCGGTTCCGTAAAGAAAATAGTTGGTGCATTGAAAATTTTGCCTTACAGTACTGCATAACGTCGATGCAACATCCATCTCAAATTTTTGATATAATCTTAATATTATAATGTTGTAAGTTGATTGTTTAATTTGTGTAAATTTGAATTGGTAAGGGGCGTATATTAAATTCATTCCATGGGCAATTAACCATACGAAAATAAATTCTCCAAGGTAGACATTAAATGTTACAATTCAGTCGTAGCATCGTGGAATAAGTTTGGTATGCGCGCTCTAAAGGTAAATTGCATAAGTAAAATTAAAATAAATCAGTTAGATCTTAAGAATGTTTGTTTATTTAAGGAATAAATAAAATTGTGATACTCGAGCTGAGCTTTAGTCTTTATTTCTAACTTAAAATCCATATAGTAATTACAGGAGTATTTTGTATGTAAACAGAAGTTCCAGCTCCACTACCCAAATGGGACCCTTTAGATCCAAGTATAACCAGTGAGCAGCCGGTGGTAACGAAAAGATCTCGTTATAACATGTTTGTGAATCTTTTTTGGTAGATTTTTTTGTGAATATTTTCTATTTTTATTAGCCGTTAAAATTTTCATACAGTGAATTTTGAGCTATTCTGTCGAACGTTCAGATCAAGGCTGATGTCGTTGATGGTACAAATGCTAGAAAAACTATAAAATCCAATGAAATAACTAATCATTACGATGTTTCCCCCAAAGGGTGGCAGAGAGCAACGCAATACTCTCCTTTCCTGGCACACCAGTCCGCTTTCATACATCTTCTCATGAATGCTATTATCAAAAAAATATTAAGGGAAAAAAAAGTCATTAAAACTTAATTACTTAATTGTCTGTTTGAGCGTTAAAATGTTTTCCCAGAGCCTAATACATTTTTAGAGTTTTTCCCACGAATTAACAAATAATAAATCAGTACGAGCTTGCATGCGAAGATGTATGAATGTGGATGAGGCGAGCGTTGTGTGTCAGTACAGAAGAGTGGCGCTCTATCCTCTCTGCCTACTCCCACGGGGAAACGGTGTGATGGTAAGTAAGTAAGTAATTTTTTAATATTATTTGCTAGGTACATATTGAAAAACATACATGTTCAATGAAACAAATTGAATAACAAATGAAAAGTCAACAAATTTAATCAAATACCGATACACGAATTGAGACGGTAGAAAATCTAATAGGAACAAACATTAAACGTACGCACATATTCTATTTGCCGTTTAAATACAAGTAAAATACATAATATATATTTCAATCTCATCTTCGCATTTCTGATATAAATACACAAGAAACGGAAATACGTGCAAATTAATTTGTTTGCACAACACACGTGGCATCGCAGCCTTACAGAAACCTCCAGTAAAAGTTTGTAGTTCAAAGTTTAATACTACATTTATTCTCACGCTCGTACCGAGAATGTGTTTATTGTATGCATGATTGCAACTTCCCGTTTCTACAAGTGTCATGCGCACACTGTGTTCAAATAATATTGCAATATTATTATGTATATTCAAAACTTTGCCTCGTCGTATAAAATGGTGATTTCCTATTGAAGCCTGGATTCTTGATTCTTGTTATTGTAAATTAATTTTATTTGAATTTATGCGAGCGGGCAAAGGGAGATTGTAACGGTAGCCAAAATAAATTATAATTTCTGAAGCAAATTTTATGTATGAAATGTTGGATGAATTTAAGTGACGTAAAATAATTAATATAAAATTTTATAGATTTCACTTACTCGTATATAAAAAAAGGAAAGTACCCTATGTATTTTCTTAGACACTATAACATATGTAGATATTGTGAATGTAAATTAGATGACGCTCTAAGGGAAGACAGAAAAAATTCACAGATATTTACAAAGTAATAAATATATAATTATTATATATACTGCTTGTATTTTATGCATTTTTTAATGATTACGAAAAAAATGCTTAAGTTCAGCTCAGGGAAGAATAACGTTTTTGAGCTCGGATGCCCAAACTGAAAAGCTTAGTTACAAAAGTTGTCATGTGCCACTTATGCACTTCAATAATTATGATATATACCAATTTTGAATACGAAATATAATACTACAGCCTTGCATGAGCCTTGCCCGAGTCCACAAGATTAAGCGATATCGCTTGCTCATGTTTCCACATTGAAGTGGACTGAAAGTTCACCTATTCATTTTTCTAATTAAAAATTTGTAAAAACCACTTGGAGTAACTTTACATACACCGGTTTCAATACCACTATATATTCGTTAGGACGGACGCATTGGGTATTTGACAAGTAATTGACATTAATAATTATGTCCAATCATAAAGTTAACGCTATAAACATAAAAAATATCAATTGTTGCCAAAATCTTTAAAATTCATTAGTTCAAACACATCATCATTTCTGTCATCAATATGAGCAATAAATTTTGTTTATTATACAAAAATAATATACATCTTTGTTGAAAACAATTCGAAATATTTTATTTTCTTTATTATACATTCCAGTAGTATTCGCTAAAATATTACTAGTACAATAGTGACCATCTAAAAGTTCATTTTTGTTTTACGTTTGATGAAATTTATATTTCAAAAGGTACAACTTTTGATTTCATTATTTATATTAAAGTTGATGAATGGGAATTTACATTCAAATAGTACATCCCGACAATTCTACCTAAACTTATTTTTAAAATAATCATATTCAATGTAATGCGGCCCTCGTAGCGCAGTGGGTATGACGCTGGCTTCCCAAACCGAGGGTTCCGGGTTCGATTCCCGGTGAGGTCACAATTTAATCTATGTGATTTACTCAAGCCTGCAATTGGGCCTTCTGGCCTGTTGAAGCGTAAAAAAATCAGTTATTTGTGTATTGTACAAAGGCTTCAGAAAATTTATATTTATTACCCCCGAACAGTATTGACTGAAATATTATTTAGATTTTAAGATTTAATTGACCTAAATAAATACCAAAATAATGCACATTCATACACAAATTAAGAGCGTGTAACATTCTTGTGAAAAAATATGATATACAATTTTGACAATAAAAATTATCAAAAACAAAAGATTCTTACGAGTCTGAAGTAAGCTCTTAGCATGTAAAGAGTACAATATTGTATTATAAGACAGGTATAAGAGCGCGGGCCTCACGTGAAGAGATTTTGCGGAAGTGCCTCCCCAATCCATCACTTGAAATTTCCCAGCATGATATCATTTTCATTAGCGTACACTAGAATGCCAGCGATAGCTTTGATGTAATTTGGCACCGCTTTGGAGAGCTCTTCAGTACACTCAATAGTGTCTCTTTTAGAATTATGTCAAAAGGTAGCAAAGCAAATTGACGTTAATGTGAAACTCTTGTGGACATTGCAAAGATATAGAAATTTAAAAATATTTATATATTTTTTCAATGTTTGGTAGAGTAATTTATTGGTTTGAAAATAAACAAATTTGAATATTTTGGCTTTAAAAATAAAAAAATCCTTTCAGAAAGGAATTTTATTAGTGATATAATGCGGCCCTCGTAGTCGAGTGGGTACGACACCGGATTCCCAAACCGAGGGTTCCGGGATGGATGGATTCCCTGTGAGGTCACAATACATCTATGTGATTTACTCAACCTTGTTTTTTTCGTGACGTGTTCCGCTTCAGTGTTTGGGCTTCATGGCCAGTTGTGGCGTTCACATACAACATATAACAAATATAATTTAAACAATATAAAAATAATACAGAAGTAATGAGCAAGGAGTAATTTAAATTTTCAATTCCAAAATAAACAGATACATAAGTTACCTCAAAACTATCGACATCTCATAAACGATAGCAGGTTTCTATTAAATTTTGAGAAGCTTTACGTCTTGAATACAAATTGTCGGATTGTGTCTAAATCATATACTATTTTTATGCCAATAACCGTCCAAGTTTCTGTTTGTTCTTTTACTTGCTTTGATTTGAATAAATTTCGTTATAAATGACGCTTAAAGCTCGCTGTAAAAATTGATGAATAAGTACTAAATGGAGGGTGGTCGTAATGCGCTGTTGTCGTGTTTACTTTTGGCATTTTTTAAATGACTGCGACTTTTCAGACAATCGCTAATAATGAAGGATTCGTGCTTAATATTTTCGTTGTTAAATTTTTAACACAGTAAAATTTTTGTATTTATTTTAGCTATTTTCAAATCATTATATTACTTCGCATGATGAACAATCATATTTAGATCGTAATCGGTTTATTATAAAGTATGTAAAACGAAATCAAATGAATGTAAGAGTTAAATATGTTCAGATTGCATAATATTAAAACGAATAAGTTAAATTCGTTCTTTAAATAAAAATATTATATTCAGAATATTTTGAGTTTGGTAAAATCTTTCAGAACAGTGCTGGATTTTTTTGTCACAGAGACATCATTAATCAATTAAAGTATATTATATATGTCTCAGAAAATACAGTTTCGTCTCTGTGAGACATCTATAATATACATTAATTGATTAAGTATTGTATTATACATTCATTCAAGATTCAAGCTCACTTTTAGAAAACACTATGATAATATCATAAACAAAGCATGTACTACGAGTATGTTGGGATTTATAACTAAAAATTCGTCTAAAAATTCTCTATGTATCAATAGTACGACGTATCTTGGAATACTCATCGATTATTTGGTCATATTATTATACAACACATGTTGCGAGAATCGAAAAAGCGCTATTTTGTCATACAAAGCTGGTCAACACAGTAACCTTCACAGCTAAGAGGATCGACTTGCCATTTCCAAGATGCACTAACTTAGTCCCGACGGAAAATATCCGATCTCGTTGTGCTACACAAGATTCTCAGTGGAGCTATTGATTCTCTTTCTCTATCTGACATAAATTTGCATGTGAAATCCCGTATAAGAAGCCCGGAATTCTTTAGAATAAGCCAGCACACAAATAATGTTGGTAACTTCTCTCCCATCACAAGATTGTGTTGTACTTTCAATATGTATTGAGCTGACCCATCGATGCTGATACACTTTCATCGTTCAAAAAGTTACTCATACATAACATTAATTTTCTAAACGATGACCTATACCCGTAGAACCATTAAATCAATTATTTATTTACATATTCTTATATGATCACACTACATTCATACACTGTACATATAATATACGTATTCATGTTTCTTGGGCGTGCTGAATACACTTGTAATTGGGATAATGGGCAGAGTCTCGATCTATAATGTGTTATTCTTTGTGTGTCATGTATCCATTGTTCTGTTAGTGTCCCAAATAAAAAATATACATAAACTTTAAAATTGTAATTATTATTTTTAAGTTTAATTAAGTTTTTGGGGGCATTCTGCCGTGTATACACAACCTTTCTGGCCAACGTTTCGAAGGATGGTGCTTTGATTTGCATCAGCATGATGATGCACCCATCAATGGGATCTAAAACTTTAGCCAAAGAGGTCGAATAGACAGGGCATAACAGCTCAAAAAATTATCGAGTCGTAATTGACCTGTATCATCCCATCGCCATCGTCTGTGGCGGGTAGGGTTGACCGCTTTAGTATTAAAATAATGTCGATCTGGATGGCGAAAGTTTAAGGTCGATATGGGAGCTATTGCCTATTTACCGGCTTTGGGTCTATGGTGGGTCCCACTTCACTAACCTGTGTTTCTAGCTGGATCGATGTGATAGTTCTGAGATGATTTTTTTCATGTTTTTTGTATTTTAAAATCCCAGTCCGCTTATGTATATGTTTGAGAATTTTAATGTTGTTATATTATTGACATTGAGTTGCTTTGGTAGACTGTTTCAGTCGGTGTCATTGGGTGTAAGTTGTAAATCATATTCACATTACTTTAATCGAAGTCTGAACCAATGGTTTTTGGTTCAGACTTCGATTAAAATTTTGGTCAATGAAGTTTGGTATAAATAAATTTCCCGTTTTGTCCTAGCATAATGTAATTTTTACTTACATTGCACGCGGAGTTTCACAGGTTGTGACGATGTCTCGCCTCGCGCGTTAGCCGCCCGGCACGTGTAGGCCCCGGCGTGCTGGCGCGCCACCCGCTGCAGCACGAGGGAGCGCGTACTCAGGATTACCCCAGACGTCATATTCTGGAACACCTGCTTTTCCTGGAAGAAGTAATACATTATTCAAAACGTTATCTGATAAAATATACATAATTTTCATACAAGCAGCTTAGGCTCTGTGAGACTATTATAATTAATAGTTATTCCCCTGTGACACATAAAAAATATTATTTACCATATGTACTTGTCTATAAAAAGGAGTTAAAAATTGAAAATATTGATTTTCAAGCGTATTTTAGTGTATGTGAAATAGTTCGGATGAGTATCATATACCTTTACATAAAAAAATAATACTTAATTCTGCAAAATGAATAAAATGATATTTACAACGTTTTAATCATTTTAATTGCGTTGTATTGGAGAAAATAAATTTTCCATAATCGATATAAGTTACTGAACTGATAGTTCAACTTTTTGTAAAAAATAAGTCAGAAATATTGAAAAAAAAAATGCAAACTTTGAGATTGTATATCTTCATAACTATTGATTGTTTAGGTCATGGTTGCTTGAACTTTTAAGACTCGTAACAAAGGCAGGAATCTACCGGCCAAGTTTTTAATGCTAGCTCCAATACATCTAGTTTATATTATTTTATTGATATATGAATTTCATTAGGGGCAACTAATTAAAATTTTAACAATAAAAATGGGGTTTAACAAAAATAGTTTTACTATAAAAATAGTGAATTTTCAAGGATACGTAGGTATCACAGCAATATTTTTACTATTTGCAAAACAATCTTAAAGCTTTTTCGGTCAAAATAAGATTAAGTTTTGGAATGAGGCTTGAGTTTCCGACTACTTATCACAAGCCGTCAAGCTCGTCGTAATATATAAAAAAAAAATATTAAAAAGTTTAGATGAAGTTAAATCACTGTTTTTGTAATTAGTTGAAACATGAATCGTGAAAGCAAATGATACAAGTTTTAGAAATGTGGCCCTGGGTGCATCTATGAATCCGTTATGTTGGAGCTACACGGATAACGAACAAATATTCCGTTGGTCTCTTACAAGACGTGTTGACAGCTCAGAGAAGCTTGTTGTGGTTAGCAAAGTAGATGGACGCAGAGAGAGAGGATCACTCACCCACTGCAGGGCCAAGTTGAGACCGCAGGCGGTTCCTGCGTACCAGCGCTGAGAGATATAAAGCGACTGTTGCAGTAAGAAGAGAATGAATGGTGGATAGGGTGGAAGATACTCCCCCCTAGACTTGAAAATTTTAGTATAATCTTCAGTTTTTTAATTATAAATTTTTAACACTATGAAATGTAGTTCTTTCAACAGGGCTCTACAAATTATACTTTAACATAAATTACTACGGTTTACGAAAGATAAAACGTAATCATTAAAAAAAATTGTTAAATAATAAATATTTTACAAGAAACAAATAGTGATAATAAGTAAAGATACACAGGATGTCTCGTAGCTATTAACAAAAACTTCGTGGATGTCTTCATCATTCACTTTTGATTGGAAAATATTTTTTATATTTAATTAAATAAAATCAAAGTTTTTTTTCCAAAATTTTGTGTCTTGTCTTTTGTGAACTTGAGACTTTCGTGATACTAATTTAGATCCAATATTAAAAATTAATTAATTTTTAAGTCAAATAAAATATCAAAAAAAGTCTAGTTTAAGTTAAGTCTAAGCTTAGTTTAAGTCTTTTAGTCGAATAAAATGATAAAAACCTTGCCGAAATTGAATACAAGGTTTTTATCATTTTATGTGAGTTGGATTGAAGCGAATAAATCTTTCATAATTGATACAAGTTACTGCAACGATGGTTCAACTTTTTGCATAAATTAAGTCAGAAATATTGAAAAAAAATGCAGTCTTTGATATTTCATATCTTCATAAATATTGATATTAGGTCATGGTTGCTTAAAAATTTCGACTTATTATCAAAGCAGAAAAATCTGTAAAGTTTTTGCTCCTAGCTATGTGAAACCCTGTTTACATATACTTGATGCCTTATTTGTTAATATTTTTTATATAGAGATGCGAACATGGAATACGTATCAGATCAATATTCTTACTATTTTCAAACTAATCTAAACCTTTGTACTATGAAAATAGGACTAACTTGCTGGTCTGGAATGAGGTTTGAACCCGCGACCTTTGTATAAGCAACAAGACCAAAAATCTTCTCTTATTACATTATTATTACTGCATTTATGTACGCAATTGAGAAGTTTTACTTCTTTGGCGTACATGAAAAAACAGGTGCTGTATTATATAAATGCTCATGCATTTGTCCTTAAGCTCAGCTATGTTGCACCTCAATGTATACAACACAAACTAGAATATCAAGAAATGACAGTTCTCCATGAACGGATATTTTTTTTTCCTGTATTTAAAAGAAAAATGAAATATTAAGCACATAATTATAACTGTGATCACCATAATGACATATTATGAATGTGATCGCAGTTATATAATGAGAAATACTTCATCAAATAGAAAATAAACACCAATAATAGTCCCCGAAGCATATGCAATTTTCATAACACCATTATCAAAATATTTTCTCTTGTCAATTATAAGAATTGCTAGCGGTTATATATCGCTTGGAACACCGCCATTGTATCGAAACTCTTTGTGGTCGGAAAATCTCCTAGAAATCAACACTTGGCAGAAAATAAATAAAAACTTGGAAACTGGGTGATTTATGTGATCGTAATTTAGTTTCAAAGTAAAAAATACATTTTTATATCAATATTATAGAAAACAGCACAATAGACACAAGACGCTTTCAGAAAACAACTGAACTCCTTTTTTTCTCTTTTACAGATATCAACACAAGCTTTCTCTTGTTTTAAAATGTTCAATTTTTCAAACTTCAAACAATTTAAAAATAATAAAGTAGGTGTAATAATATGTATTATGTATAAGTAACCTACATTCTATCATTTACAAACTATGCAAAGTTTAAGAAATGGAACATTTTAAATGTACTGATTTTCCTCATTTTATAATATTATAGATTATCTTATATCAATAGATAAGGTAAGACATCATATTTCAGCTACTAGGCATGTTTATAAATATGATTTTGGCTGTAACAGCCATCTTAGTTTTTGACTGAAGAGTCGTTACTTCATGGCGTGAAAATAATCCGTTGCAAATTTTTTCATCTACGCACCTAAAGAAGAATAATTTGAAACACGATAAAAATTAGCCTGAAACCCGGGCAATAGCCATGTATGCTAAAATACACAAAAAAATAATATAAAGCTATGTTATAGTTTTGCTATTGAATAATTTACCGAATGAATAAAAATACATTTTTAAATTAATTTGAGAGGGATAAACACCCAAAAACGACGAACCACTGTTTCATCAAGAAATATTGTTAATGCTCTTGAAATTTTAGTGTTCCATGAAGGAACCACTGTAAATTCACGATCTCACGTTTGTCACTTGAGTCCTTATAGATAAAATATGCAAACTATACACCATTTTTGTGGCATAGGCTTAGGACCCTTTATAAAGTTTAATGCAAAAAGTAATGAGGTATTCAACCTGTTTCTTTTTACTTCCTGTAGAATGGTCCGGAGCTGTATAGTTATGGGCCATTTAGGGGGTGACCACTTGTTGGATACAACATTACGTTTGTAAAATAAAATAATATATTTTAGTCCATTTGGTTTTCAGATCATCTTTATTTCATTAAAAATACATGTGGGATATAAAAGCCAAAAATATCCAAAAAAATTAAAAAATGTTTTGAATGCAGTCATTATAGCTAGACCGCATTCAAAAGAATGCGCGCAAAAAATATGTGTTGTTACGATGCAAAAAATGAACACAAAATAAGTTTTTCTAGTAAGTAAGTAACCTTTTTTAAACTAAAAATATATATTTATTTGGAATATCATATTGAGGCTGGTAATAGGGCTTGCCATGCAACTTTCCCCCCGCTTTCTTCTTACCGGACAAAGCTAGGGTCTTTTGATTTTGGTCGACCTATTGTTAAGAATGTACTGAATTTTAGATTTTATGTATCTATCCTTCCAAAATCATGTTTCCTATAAATTTATTGGCTATATTTTTGTAAAATCTCTCACTCAGTGTACTTGAAATTAATAATTCTCGAGTACTGCATCCAATTTTTTCTTTGATATTCCTACTTTTGCTTTTATACGCCACAAATTCGTTAGTTATATTTTTCTTTAATTTTTTTAAAATTTTATCAATTAATTCTGTATTGTATCCATTATTAAATGCAATTTTTTTATTGTATTTAATTCAATTTGAAAATAAGAATGAGACAGAAATACATTGAAAAGACGATGTATCATTGAATGAAACCCGAGAGAAATTATCTCTTTATTTAACAAAATTGTATATTGTTTACAAAATTCGCAGGTAAATATAAATAATTATAATGATTATTGGGCGAAGAATTTTATATATTAATACATTTTCGAATCAAATTTCAAAACATCTACCGAAAAAATATTAGACCTGAATTTTATACAAATAATAAAATAGAGAAAATCCTCATAAATTTTAAAGACAAAGATAATATATTTAACAATTCAGGTGTTTTGGAAAATTCCGTTCAATGTTCCGTTTAATTCCGTTCACACGTAAATTTACTTCTCGACCGTGGTAGGTACTTCCTTTATTTATCACTCGGTTTAAAGCACAATGGTCACACTGTTTTGACGCTGGCAATGTCACTCTCGTTGTTAATGTCGCACCGGTTAAACCTCAATTAAAGACTGACGCGAAGTGCGACGCTCCTTGCTTTTATAGGTATTTAAATGTCTTTCTCGATCTTTCAAGATTTTACGATAACTGTCTAGTCGTTTTTGCCAACGAGATTTGCGTGGTTCATTCTTGAACCTTCTAGTATCTTCTAAAAGGTGTAGAGTGATGTAAAATTGTTGATTACGTGTAATTCCTCTCGATCACCATACATCCCATTACATGTTAAAATGCAGTATTAATGTGTCTTAAACGTCAACGGGAAGAAGGGGGGCATTCTTTCGCTGTGACTCATTCTCCTCTCCTATAGAACGGGTTTAGTTCATATCTGTAAATACTTTGTAAAATAACCATATTTATTTATTTATTTATTTATTATAGTTATATCAGTACATAATTTCATGAGTTCAATAATACATTCATACAATAAAAACGTTTTACTATAGAGCTTACTATAAAAGAGCTGACGCTTTTGCTTATGGGAGGAGTAATCACATAAGTTCATTTCATAGATATTGAAATTATAAAAATAAGGTGTTAGAATATTGAGAAACAAAATAAATAAAATAAATGATAATAAATAATAACAATAAATAATAAAGCTCATGGGTATTTCATGGGGATTTCTATTGAATTTTTAATTTTTTGAGTAATGAATAGGTTATAATTCCTACAAAGAAATAAGGGTTCTGGGCTGCACTTATTTTATATTTGGGTATTTTTAAATTGAGAAATGATCTTGTAGATCTGGAAAATACAGAACCCATTATATGTTTTTCTTTAAAGATTTTTAGAACAATATTTTTTTTATAAATTTCCACAACAGTAGGCACACAATATCTACACATAAAAGAAAACTTCCCGATTCCGGGGGCGAGCTTTTTTTCAAAGCAATTGATTGGTCGCGTGTGTCCTTCATCCCGCCCTGAACCGACGGTCACCCTGTCCCTGTATGCGGAATATTAAAAGGTCAATTCTCCTCGGGTGGGGCGGGGCATGTTGTGCCAAGATCTGAAGATAAGAATAACGAAAGGCCGAAAAGGTAAACGTAAAAGGACGCATTTATGAGACGTCCAACTCCGGTTTCCGTGATATCCAGCGGGAGGGGAACGCCATTCGCAAATACAAATTTATGTAGGCAGAGATGCCGGTACAGATGCGAGAAGCACATCTCTCACAACGATCCCTTTCATGTCTTGAATATCCTTTTAATGTAAAGCGTTTTCAGTTCCGTTTGATTTCAGAAATTACCTCTCGCGGAGATCTGCTCGGTAATACGATATCGTTTATAAAGCTTTGAGGGTAAAAGATTAATTAAGTTTGTTAATTTTGTGATACGCTCGTAGAGGCAAAGTGATGATTCGAGGTTGAGACTTGGGCATGTAAAATTACCGGTAAATCGGTTAAATATAATACCAATTTACCGATAATTATTATGAAGGTAGTTCGATTTGATTAATATGGCTTTAAGGCATAAAACAATATATTTTACAAAAAAGGTTTCTTCAAATGGAATATTTATTTGCGAAATTGTAATTTTAGAATATAGTTCTATGCTTTTAAAACAAATTATGTGAATCAAATACAAAAATATTCAAGAAAATATTTATATATACACCGGGATACAAAATCGGAACATCCCGATAAAAATGAACGAAAAATTTCCTCATGTTGTCTGACTTTCTTGGTCCATGACAAACAATTTCAATATTTGTACACTTAAATTTAAAATAACGTAATAACGGTAAAGTCTTAGAAAGGCTTGCACGCGTCGCGCGGTCGGCCGTTTGTTCCAGAGCAATTCTATGTCAAACTGCGCGGTAAACGAGTGGTGATAAATCTATTTTTATTTAATATTTATTTATTTATCTTCATTATTTAGTTCCACGTATTATGTTGTGTGGGCTAATATATGATTACACTTAGACAAATTACATTCCATCTAATCATGTAAAACTTTTTATAATAAAATTTTTGCACCAGTTTAAATATTCTTATATTCTCCATATTTTGAATTTCCTTTGGCAGGATATTGAAGATTTTTATAATTTTATACATCATACAATTTCGTGAGATAATTTTTTTTTTCTTTGGTAGTCTTATTTTGTCGCTTCCTCTTGTATATGGAATATATAAATGATATCCTACCATTATCTAGAGTGTATTACTGAAAAGTTTTGTGATTTATTATAATGTAAAGTTAATACCTGTAGAAAATATATAAGATAGATATATAGGCATATTATTAAAATACCAGAATAAGGATTTAGAATTTTATTGTTTTTTTAAATATAATTTGGAAGCACGTATGGTGTTCAAAAGACATAATTATTCTAATCTTTCTAATTAGCTTTTATAAATAAAACATTTTTTTGATAATAACAAGGGTCCTGAAACATAACAAAAAAATATCGCAGAATTAGAGTTAGATAAATAATGATTAAGAGAAAGTGTTAATAGTAAATTAAATATTTTAAATATCAAAATTATTTTTTCTAATCTTTTCAATTTGTTTTCACAATTGTCCATAATTTGATTTTAACTCCCTTATATTGATTTTAGTTTGTGTCTACACTTTTTGAATTTATATATAATGCCTAAGAAATATAAAATTACGTATATATCTATATAAATAATCCTTGATTACTGCATTCAATTTTTTTTGGTTATTACTGTCTATGTTTTTATACCCCTCATATTATCACGAAATTATTTTGCTGTTATTTAGAATTACATAGATAAGCTTAATTTTTTTCGTTATTTTAATCCTGGTGGTAATCATTTAATCGTTTGGTAGATTTTCTGTGAATATCATTCAACTTGACCCAACTTATTTATTTTCAAAAATATTTAAATGGAAGTAATTCTTTTTACCAAAATTTTTTATTGTAAAAAAGTTTTGAATGATTCTTTTCCAAAGAAGGATATAATAATTTGTTATATAACATCAAATTTTAGACGCGTAATCGAAGAAGCCCGCTGAAGAGAAAGCTTTTTGGAAGAATTGTCGAGAGGTAATTAACGGCTCCCTCGACATTTTTCATGATTTAATTATATATAATTTCTCTTCTTACTGCCTTTGTTGAATTATGTGTTATTTTGTTAATAACTTGAAACAAGTTCAAAATATTTCTGAGCAAAAAAAAAACACTCCGATTCTGTATCTCGTATCATAATATCGCGATATAAAAATGTAATTATTCGTTAATATAAAAAATTACGAATTTTAATTTTCTAATTAATATCGATAATTAGAAATATATATTAACCAGTTAAATCAGTTAAGCCTTTTTTTACCGGCAAATCGGTTTAACAAATATCGGTAATGCGTGCTCTAATTGAGAAATACCACGTAATATGTATAAAATAAGGATGTTTATTTCCTGTATACTATAAGTATCCAGTAAAACATTTTGAAAAATTGATGAAAGTAAACCACAAGTTTTTCAAGAAATTTTATAGTCAAGGAAAGCTAACTAAATGCTACGAATAACGCTAGGACTCTTCTTAGATATATATTAATTTTTGATTTATTCCTCTGAGAAATTATAAGAATATCGCTTATAAGCATAGACGAAGATAAAATGAACTAAGTAAAAATAAATTGTTTTTTTAAAGGAAATAATGGCTTACTAATAATAGATTGACTATTTAATAAACCTAGGTGTTCTCATTCAAAAAGTATGAAGGATGCGAACGAGAAATCCAAAGGCAAATTTAAGTGGCAAAATAAAATGACAAGCCTGAGAAAAAACATAGATAAATCTGACCGACTAATTAAGCATCCTAACTTTTCCCTGGAGAGATAGGGGAGAAGATAGATCATTCTTTTGATATTAATAACGGTTTAAAAATTTTACGTACAATTTATACAAATTCACAGTTTGATAAATTTTGGAAATGAGAATAAGTTTTAATAGTAAATTGATATTAAAGGTTCATTTAACAAAAAGTTATCTTTTAAATTTGTTTACATGTTAGTAGGTACTTCATTATTATTAATTTCCAATATATAATTTTTATATTTTGATTGTCTATACGTCGATTTTTGATTTGTTAGTTTACAATTGTATACTAATGAGCCGTGGGCTCTGAAACATATTGATATTTTTCAATACAAAATCTGTGAAAACAAAGTTCATTTTTATTAATTGCTAGCTGTACAATGTTGTATTATAAGACTCGCTGTACCAGGTCACGCGTTGCTGTGCCTCTGTCTTGTTAAATGGAAAAGAAAGAAAAGAGAAAGAAAACTTTTCTTATATGTTTAATTTTACAATGCTTGTGGGTATTCAATTTTGCTGCTTTTCAAAAAAAAACACGTTTTACCTGCCACCTTTTACCTGCCACAGATATGACATCTGTATAATTGTAGGTATATAAAAACGTAGTAGGTATATAAAAACATGCGCGTTTTCGAATCCAGCATTGTGACAAATTCAATCCGTGAAGAACTTTCGCAGACTTAAGATTTTGAATAAACTATTTGATATATAATAATATATATATTGATATATAATAATATAATAATGATATAAAACAATTAAATATATTGAATAAAATATAAAAATAAAATATATACATTTTTATATATTGATAGCTGTTCGTACCCGGCGTTGCTCGGGTTGAGGATTTAGTTAAAAATAAGTTTGTGGGGGGACACAAAGGTTTCATTGTTTCGCAGTCTCTAATAAAAAAAAGGATCCATTTAATCTTGCCTGGAATGGATGGGATGTCCAAGAAGGAATTGTGACCTATGTATTTCACCCTGACCTAAAGAATAAAAATGCTAAATTTGGATCAGATTGGCAAACGTTGTAAATTTGTATAAAAAATATATCAGGTGTGGGCGTGGGGTAAGAAAGGAGGGGGTAAAAGTTGTCCTTATTACCCACCGGGTCTTGAAGAATTAGTATGCAAAATCTGAAAGATCAGATCGGTCATACGGTGTAGATTTGTACAGAAAATATAACAGGGGAGGGAGTGGAGTAAACGAGAGAGGGAAAATTCGCATTCGTTACCTGTCAGGTCCTAAAGAATAAGTTTGCAAATTTTGAGTCCGATCGATCTAACGGTACTGATCTGCATTGAAAATAGATCAGGGGGAGGGAAAGAGGTGAAAATGGAGCGAGGAAATGTCGCTTCTCTTACCCGCCGGGTCCTAAAGCATAAGTAAGCAAAATTCGATTGCTATCGGTCGAAGGGTACAAATTTGCAATTTAAATATATCAGGGGCAGGGGAAGGGGTAAAAGTGGAGGAGAAAATGTCGTCTTTGTTACCCGCCGGGTCATTAAGAATAAGTTTGCGAATTTTGAGTCCAATTGGTCAAACGGTACAGATTTGCATAGAAAGTATATCAGGAGGAGAGGAAGGGGTAAAAAGGGAGGAAGGAAGTGTTGCATGTGTTACCCCCGCTGGGTCCTAAAAAATAAGTTTCTAAATTTTGAGTTAGATCAATAGTTAATTGGTTATTTCAAAGCTTCATATCTTATGAAGGTAATGCCGTTGAGAGTTGAAAAGTTACATTGACCTAGAAATTCCAGGGAAAATAAGCGAAATTTGCAACACCGAGCCCACCTCTCGAGTAATTGCTGCTTCAGACAAACAGACTTTCCGATTTTTAAATCGTGAAAATAATTTAACGACAAAAGTGTGCAATCAAATAATATTTTTTTTAAATAAAAATATTTTTAATTCGAATTATTAAAACGAAAAGTTTCCCAATCAGTTTTTTCGCAAGCGTTAAATGAAGTTTGCCAATAAAAGATTCGGTCTATTTCCGTATAGAGCCCTTTGAAATTGGACGCGCAATCATAATTCATTTCGCCCTTTGAGTGGTCCATTCAGCGAAAAAATATTTCATCGCTCAAGTGAGCCCGCTCTTCTAAAGGCTTTATCTTTATAGGGCACTTTTATTAGCGATCCACAAAGTTTAGATTGCTTTCCTTTAAAGATTATCGGTGAAAGTAAAGTATTAAGAGGAGCACAATGAGATGGCAGATCTGGATAAAATCATCGCACAAATAAAATACCATGTCTACTTGTTTTGTTTATAGTGCTGACACAGATCTAAAGCACAAACCATTTTAAATTTACTTTGCACAGCAACATCTGTGGAGGATTATAAGCATTTGGAGGGTTTGATAAAACTACCGCATTGGAAGATTGAAAATCACTCATTTGGTAGTGTGAGGGAAATATTCCCACCCTCCTCATGGAATCTTCCAGGGTTCATAGGAAGTATCACGTGTTGCATGCAAGCGTGATGTGATGTGTGTTAGGTATGAAAGGAAGACGCAAGGTTGATGAAAATGAGGGCACTGAAATTAATTACAGATTAATTGGGGTTACTAGGGAAATTACACTAACATGATCTTATGGGAAACATAATTTCCCAAAACGTACGGAGATTTAGAAGGATTTAATAAAATTAAGTAGACACGTGACCATTTATTTAAAAAAAATTATACATATAAGTAATGCTTGATAGATCATTATTTTAATTTCAATTTCTTAATAAATTAAATATTGTACTGCGCCACAAGCAAGTATTATTTTAATCATAACTCAAGTTTCAGAAGGTGCAGTTGCTCTCATCAACAGGTATACATACTGCGCCTCTAGAAACCGTGGTTGAATATTTCAATACAAATAATAAGCTATATATGTAGTACAATACCTGCTGTGTCATTTTTAGGTACCTTTATATAAATATTTTATTGATTCTGTTTCTGTATAGAGAGATGTTATTGATATTGTTTCTGTATATCTTGCTAACTTATCAATCTAATTTGCTTTAAAAATGAAAGAATTTAAATCATCACAATAAAATAAGTTTTCATTAAAAATGTTATTAATACATTTATGCAGAAGCCGACCTACACATGTACGCAAGTTTGCCTTTCGTGGTCATTCTGGGACGGGTTTTAAGCGCTGTTTTCTTAATAATAATGTCCCTTTGCGAACCTTGGCGAGCGGATTAGGGAAGTACATAGATCAACCCTTAAAACTCGTTCGATTCTTGAATGGCAAATGAATAATTCTTTCATCTTTACTTTGAGCGATGGTCGCCATTGTTGTGAAAATTATTTTCTTTCTGCCGTTATTGAAAAACCAAAAATCATTCCTTCTAATAGGTGCTCCATTATTCGCGGGGTCTCACAAAAGAAAGGGCGGCCGGGACGCCACGTGAGATTTCCAATCTGCTGCTCGCGTACATCAATCATAATTCTCGGTGGAGAGAAAATCAAAGAATCGCTCTGTAAATAGTTTTTGTACGGAGAATGTTTTCAATCATTTTGGATTTCGTACAGAAATTTCAAATGGTTTCTTTGATCAGGAGAATCACTCGCCCTGCGATGCTGTTCCTTGGGTAGAACATTATCGACTATTGGGAATGATTTTTGCATCTTCTTTGAAAATGTTACTTTTATGTTACTTATACAAAAAGCAAGTATGCTAAATTTAAGTCAGATCTGTCAAACTGTGTACATGTAAGGGGAGGAGGAAAATGGCGCCTTTATTTGCTAATTCTAAGGAATAAATACGCAAAATTAGTGTTGGAACTTTTAAACATTGTAGATTTGTGTAGAATATATTTTGTCCGGAGAGGATGTGGTTATGTGGCGGTGGGAGGGGGGGGGGGTTTATGGTACCTATATTTTCCGCAAGATTCTAAAAAACAATTAAATAAAATTCAGGTTGAATCTGTCAAACGGTGTAGATTTTTATAAAAAACAGACAGAAAGACAATCAGTTTTATAGGAAAAACGAAAAGTTAAGATTAAAAAAGATCCATGCTAGTAAGTCGGTAGCAGGGAGAAGTCAATAATTATTGTGAGAAGAATTTTACGAAGAAGGATGTAAATACGGAGAGTCGATATTTTTGTTTTGTTTATATAACCTGCTTAACGTTAATTGAGGGATACAAAAGCGAAGGCAGCAATATCCAAAAAAATAAAAAAATGCAGTCACTGAGGATCATTAGTTTAGAATTCTTATAAGATATTGATATTGCTGCCTTTGCTTTAAAAAAATAGTGCTACAACAGCCAGTAAGTAAAAAAAAGGGCTGAGCATTACAGATGCCAGTGGTGAAAACCATCTTATGAGAAAGAAATGACCCTCAATGTATCGTAAACTGGTGATGATGATGGCGGACCACGAGGCCCAATTATTTTAGTAAAACATATAAAACATGTATTATGACCTCAACGGGAATCGAACCCCCGATATAAGAGGCGAAAAAAATGAGAAATTATATACGTAAATCAACTTACTTATAATGAATTGGATTATGAAAATGAATCAATTGGAAGCTTTTTATTTTCGATATTAGTTGTGCCTTATGCTTACAGTACCTGACAGAACAATTCAATTAAGCAGTGACATACATACCCATACTCAGTTTTAGAGGATTATTTACACAATTTTGAAATAACACGGTCCATAAAAAAATAAGGAATATATATTTTTGTATGAATTATTTATTTTAGTACGATTCCCAAAATCGATTTATAATTACAAGCAATAAAAAAATTTAATATTTAAAGTATTAAAAATATCTTCACTTTTTTATACACTTCTTTTTTACGCAGTTTTTGTTGGTTATTAAAACGAAAACCGCGTAAAAAAGAAGTGCATAAAGAAGTTTCGGTGGTTCATTTTTGAAAAAGAGTTGGATACACTTATACATCAAAATTAGAGGCAGGTTTCTTTCGCACATTCATCTATCTTCTGATATATGCCAAAACACACCAAATTCTTTGCAATTGTGAGCGACTCCAATCTATTTTTTATAGTCGTGAGACCCTACATATAATTTAATTTTTTGGGTTTGATTTTATTTTCTATACTACATTTTACCCAGTAAATAAACAATCATAGCAATATTAAATATAAATGTTAGTAGATACACTTAAAATAGAGTATAAGCAAATATCTAGTTTTTTCAATAAACTCAAGAGGACAACCTGGTAAAGAAACACTCTTAAATTACATGAATGCCATGTAATTTAAGAGTGTTTCTTTGTATGACATGAAACAGAAATGAACAGAGTGACATGAAAAACCAACAATTACAGTGCTCTTGCCCCACCATCTTGGCAAAACACATCAAATATCTTGGTGTGAAAATATATGAAAATCTTTGATGGAACTCTCACATTAATGGAATTATTAAAATGCTCACAAAACTTACATATTTCTTCAAAAAAAATAGAAATATACTATCTATGAAAGATATTGAAAAAGTTTACTTTGCCTTATGTCATTCTCGGATTGAGTATGGAATCTTAGCATGGGGATCTGCCACAACAAACTATATCAACCATTTAAATATATCGCAAAAGAGCATTATAAAAACCATTTTAAAACTTCCAACAGAACGCTCTCAAAAGAGATTTTCTAATGTCTTGAAGTGCCGAAGATAAAACAAATATATGCCAAGAGCATTCTCTTACAACAATTTAAAGACACAAAACAAATCAACAGAACCCCGGCGTACAACACGAGAAGTAAAATGGTAAATAGTAATATACCAACTTTCAACACAACTTTTGGCCAAAGAAGCTATATCTATTATGTAACAAAACTCTACAACATCCTTCCTCTAACCTTCAAAAATATTGAAGAGATTGAAGAGTTCAAAAAAAAAGTGTGGCTAAAACAAGTCGATGCAGATTCATTAAAAGGAGTATTAAAAACTACGTAGAAATTTAAAAATAGAAAAAAATAGGTATGAACTAATCCGCCACAGCACAGGAACCTCTAGTGAGGAGGACTATGAACACAAATTATTTGAATAGAACCTAATAGAAAAACGAATAAAAAAAAGATAACATAATTATATCAAATGCCAAATTTACAAAGATTATTCTATAAATACATCTCACCCCTTAGACTGTATAAGTATTGGAAACATAGAACAAAGGGACAAATAAAGATACCAACATTAAGAACCACCATGGAACATCATTATACATACTTGGGAGTTAAATGGTACAATAAATTGTTGTCGCAAAACAAATTTCAAGAAAGGAACATTCCAAAATACGAACAGTTTAAAAAAAGTCAAATGCTTGATTTTGAAAAATGATGTATTGTAACATTGCCCACATGTCTCAAACGGTTTCTGTATAATAAAAAAAATTACTACTTCTAAATGGTTTCTGCTTTTGTACTTTAATTTGGAGTGTAAATACTCCTCCCATAAGCTTGAGCTTTGGCTCATATTACAAATTATTATTAAAAAAAAACATTATTTATCTACTGTATAAATAAATAAAAAATCTTTTTATTATTTGGGATGCAGTAGGTATCCTCTGTGATAATTTATTCTAACTTATTTGCTAGAAATTTGTCGATGTTTAAGTTTTTTTCATGCTATTTAGATGATGTTATTTTTAAAATTTGTAAAACAATAAATACGTAATGTAATAAATGTGTTGAATATCTTAAAATGTGTTAATAATGTTGATTACTAGCCCATTTGAATTTTATGAATATTGATTTTTCTATGAGTGAACGTTTTCCAATAATTAGTTTCTGTTTCGTTTTATATAATAAAACTGCTTAATTAAAATATTTTTTATTATATTTAAAGTTTTTTATCTGTAAATAATTTTGTAAGCAAGCGATTACCGAGCAGAATAGCTTTCGCTCACCGCTGATACACATTCAATGGAACACAGAAATAAAGATATAAAAATACATAAAATTTATAGCAATACATTTTATCCCCGCTGCGCTCATTTTCCCCGCAGTACTCTAATTAAAAATATTACTTCGGGGAGCTGGTGGCGGAACGGAGCGCTCGCGTTTGCAAATAAAAATTACCTGTCATCGCTATGGTGGGAAGTTAACGGCTTTAATTCCAAGCGGTCGCTTTGCCCCGCATCACCCGCCGGGTCATTAATACACGCTAACTCCAGGCGCGATGAGCAAATGTATCACTGATTATCATAGCTCATCACCATCGGTAAAATTCATAACATTAACAGAGTGTTCCTACGATTATCGTTTTTTAAAATTGTATATTCGAATCCAAATAGAATATCTACTCCAAAATTACAATTCTCAGACCAATTGTTCAGTGAGAACCGGTTAAGGGGGGGGGTAAGGTTAATTCGTACAAAAATAGACATGTTTTTGTGAATTTTTTGTGACGACACAGTTAAAATCTCTTTATTTAAACCATGGTGTATTAAAGTATGACATTTGAAGAATATTGTGTAAAATTTTCAAGAAGAAATATTAAAAAATACGGCAATGGCAGCAATTATTCGGACGTGTCTCGGAAAAAAGTAGATTTGCGGTGTCCATCATAACTTGGTGCTAGATCATCTGAAATCAAAATATCAAAGTTCATTCGTTAGATAATAGGTTTTTCCAGGTAACGCTGGGAGGGTCTGTGATGATCCAGCTGTATAGTGGGTCCTCGTCAAATGACGGTATTTTCTAGAGATGCTTTCTATTATATGAAAAATATTATTCAGTCGTAAAATAGTTGACGCGAGTTTAATTTTATTAATGTCGAAATGATGTTCAATTAATATTATAAAGCATTTTATTGTATTTTAATATAAATCGTTCTCCTGGTCACGGTAAGCACTGTTGTAAACCAGGTAGATAGAGGGGTCTTCCTAACGTATTAACGATGAATTTTGTATTAATAATTTATTTAAAAGGCCGATGCTTACTCGTCGCGAGTTCAAATTTAATTTTTCATCTATTATGTTCCATTGATTTGCCAACTTCTGGCCGCGGCTAACAATGTGATGATCCTATGGGGTGACCCGTCAAAAATACGTCGTGGAAAATAATATTAAATAATAAAAATATCATTGCAATGAATAAAGTCATTTGCCGTATGATGTTAGCGAAAATAGTTGTATGGCGCGGGTGGCAACGGCTGAAGTCGACAGATACGCTGTAACTATAAAAGGATCGCGGAATAAAATATTATACCTTCTATGAAATATTAAAAATAATGTATTCTATACAATATTAATACTCTGCCTGTGCTAACTATACATTTAACTAAAATATATATTATTAACTGGAAATAATTATTCTGTGAAAATTGCGCTTTTGAATGCAAAATTAACTAAAAATATTAACTAAAATATTTCTAACATCTTGGGTTCGCATACTATATTGAAAATACCTAATGCCCTTTGCATTTACTAAGTATATTACCTAAATAGCCACAGCTATACCATCCTGTCCGTCAGGGACGAAACATAAAACGTAGTTATATTTCTAAAAGTGCTACCTCTTACGCGACAAAATACCTATTGCAGTCGGGCTATGAATATGAACTATTTCCGCCTCATAATGGCGCCTGGAACCAATACTAAAAACCTCACTAGAAATAATAAATGCGACTAAATCTCGATAAATACAATATATACTATTCGTAATACGTCGTTGAATTGGCACATGATTCGTCTAATGGATGAAGGACCCCGTTGTGTATCGTAATAACTTCAAATTCTTTTATAGGAGCAGTGTGGAAACAATTGCATAATATTACGTAATATAAACATCTAACGAACCTAATAATCTATACATTTATGTTACAATAAAATACGTACACTAGAAAGAATTCATGTATTAGAAATAAAACATTTTCGATTTGAGACAAACCAGTAAAATCGTTCGAACGGCGCAAAGGGAAAAATTCACACATATTAAATAACACTGAAATTAATAATTATAAACACTTTGTATTAGCATATTCTTACCTTGAATGGTTCCGTCTTAGACGTGCATGAACCTGTTCATATTAATTCCGTGGGAAAATAATACATATATTTGCTATCTACGAAATACCACATTTTTGAAGTGAAACTTCTTTATGAATAAATAGATAAGATCTCGGGGATGGTTTGTTCGAAAGGATTCTACAACAGCCCGTGAGTTTATATGAAATAATAGTTTCTTTGAATGCTAAATTTTGGTTTTTTAAACCCTCAGCATCTATGCTGAGAGGGGTTGAGGCTCCGCGCCCGCCTAAACCCGGTGGCCGACTTCCTAAGTGACTAAACGGCCCCCCTTGTTCCTCCGGAACTTATTGCATCCCGAGACTCTATCTCTTCTTTACGAGATGTGATCCTGTGACGCCCTTCTTTTAGGCTTATAATTGAGAAGGCCGTACTCTTTTGGTACGAGTTTCTGATGATGTGTGTTGTCTTGAGGCGCCTTTCTTTTAGGCCGGTGTTTGAAGAATCATGTACTCTTTTGGTACGAATTGATGACGACCTTAGCCTCCTTTGCGGGCATAGTCAGCGATGTTACAAATTATTGTGCAATCTCATTATGCCTTTTCAGAATGGCGTCCCACGATTCTGCATCTTGCAACATTTACTTTGGTCAAATGTTAGTGTGTTAGTAACATATTTATAATATCCCAGCTATTCCATATGAGTGAATGATTTTTATACTATTCTGGCCCTGTCTTTCTTACAGAGGACGAAATAGAAGTTAACGTTTTCTATCAAGGTTTTACAGCATTCAAGCATGGAAATCCTTCCAAAGTCAGAGAATTCACGACGTTGGTTCACGCTGTTTTTGAGCAGGATGAGGCGCGAAGGTCGAGTCTAGTGGCCACTCCGATCAACAAGGGAGGTCCCGCTTTTAAGAGTACCTCACAGGGGCTTGCGCGAATTCCAGGCTTATGACACGAGCGTCATCCACAACCTCACCTAGCTCAACGTTCGTAAACCAGAAAACTCCAATTTCAGTTAGATCTCCCCATTCTGTCCTTTACTCGTCGTTCTGAAGCTACTTGTTAAGCCAGATGTACCGAGGTACTCAAATCATAAAGACTTGGCTGAAGACCGGATTGCGCAATACTTATGCAACACAGTTATTATAAGGCTACTAAGCATTTCTTATAGAATTACGTGTATTCAATTATTAGTAAAAATAGTTTGAAAATCCCCATACTTTAAAATATATTCGTTCGGAAGAATTTCTCGTACGATTTGGATTGATATCTGGTTATGCAATACATAACGCGTCGACAATTATTATGAATCTATTAAGCACTGCTTATAGAGCTCCGTAAAATCAATTGTTAATACAAATGGTATGAAAATCCCCATGCATCAAAATATATTCGTTTGGGAGATATTCCCGTACGAATTGAGCCAAGATCACACAAGAAATCGTGATATTAATTATACATTATTGCTCCGATTTTAAATCTTCCCAAAATAAATACATTTCAATAGTGAAAATAATTAATCGATAGATAATATAAATGTGTTCCTTAGCTGTTACACAGTGGCGGTATGATCCTCTCTGCTACTGATGAATGGTAGATTCCTCCATAAGTCCGGGCAGCAACTCCGTCCGCAAATGCTGTTCTGGAACTCAGGGCTCCGTCGGTAGTCTGTTGGGCAGCGCTCCCGCTCGCAAGTCTGGTCTCGAACTGAAGGGGCTGAGTATATCGTGTTAGCTCCTCTTATAGTAACGATTTCACCATACCTCTGAAATCCACGCTAGTGCAGTGACTCATCCTATGCGCGATGACCTCACCGCCGGCGCTCGCCATTGGCCGGATTCAGCCATCAGGACGGTCGCCTCCGGCTCAACCCGTCGAAGGCAAAGCGCGCCTGTGATTGGTCCGTTTCGTTAAAATAATAGTTAAGCACCCGCTACACGCGAGACTTGCTGTTCCGATTCATAAACAATAAAGGCTCGTTCGCACCTACTCACAAGGTCGAGTCTATTAGGATTGGCAAACGATATTAATTTAACACAGAATTATATCTATGGTATAATAAAGATCTAAGAAATATTACTTGTATAGCTGAATATTCAATATTTTGTTAGCCTCTTGTAATACATAGAATCTTAAGAAGAAATATATCAGGCTTTTACTTTTAAACGATTCCAAACAGAAGAAGTATATTTTTGATGTCCATACTTGACTTTTTTGAATATTATTATTTTAAGATTTTCTAAATTTATTAAATCTATCTCTATGTCGACCATCACAGGTCTTTTGAAATTTAAATTTTTTGGAACACTTTGAAGGGAAAAACGCGATTTTTTGCGAAAAATATCGACTAATTTGTTATTAAAATATAAAAATTAATAACATATTTGAAAAAAAGTCTCCAGCGTTACCTCGTAAATTATGTACAGAAATAGTGTTCAAAATTTCAAAAGGATCCGTGCAGTAGTTTTGAAGTTATGATGGACACCGACTTTGAAAACGTGAGATGTGGGGAAAACGCTTTAAAGTTTTGCACACTGTAAAATTCAAAATAAAACTCAACACTTATTTTATACTTACACATAATCGTCGATGCCATGTTCACACAGTAAAGAGCTTTCATCATCAGCATCTTTTTGTCCTTGTCTACGCAAAACTTTTTCAATACAATAGCACGTCCGGTAGTCCTCAGGTGAGCGCGTCTCTTAGCTGCCCGAGCAGGTATAGAAAATCAGTCTGAGTATCGCTCAAATGTTCATAATTACGTCAATTTTGCTCCGATTGACATGAAACTTTGACACTATATTCTTGCGATGTTTTACATTCATTTAAAAAATTAAAAATAAAATGCAAAAAAAAAAGTTAAAAACCTTACCCCCCCTTAAAATAAACATGGAAAAAATTATCAATCGGCTATTTTCATAAATAAATTCTGATGTCAAATTTTACATTTTTATTAGTAAAAATAAGTAATGTGTTTGCGTGAAACATGATTTGTTTATTTAGATTAATACATGTATCTCAAGATATTAAAATATATTTATTTTGTCATTATATAACATTAAAAAAAGGAATGTTGATACAAACACTTATATTAATAAATATTTTAAGAAATTGTATAAATTTATTAAAATATTTATTAATTAGATAAATTTTCTATTATGTTTATTGTCGTGGAATCTGTGAATACAAATTCAGAAGGTAATAATGAAACTTATTTCTTTACTGAAATGGTCAAAATGCCACTAAGTGGCGCCTAAATTCTGTGTCAATCAATTCCCTGACTGGAACAACTGACCCAGGAGTCGGGGTGATTTGTGACATTTTCCTCGAGGTGTTTATTAGCTTATGATTTTATTAATTCTATAATTTGAGAATTGATGATAATACTATACAAGACAATTAAATTTTCTATCATTGAGAACATAAGTTTTCTTTATATTTTTTATAGCAATGAAAAAAATTGCTAAACGCAAATCGTTACAGTTGACTTCGGTCTACCCTAAATACATGAAATAAACGAGTTTGTTAATAAATTAAATAATATAATAATAATGTAATAAATGTGTAAAACACCCAAAGTTAATTAATTAAAAGGGTTTCGAGTACAGCCCTGCTCAGGCCGGAAGGAAGTGTGATTCTGGGTACGAAATGAGAAATTTACGGTTTGACGTGTGTGAGACCGTATCCCATTGTAATCCGGGCGCCGGCAAGTTCCCCGGAGAACCGATCACAAATCCTAAACTAACCTTTAACGATTCTGCACTATTTCCCGTGTTATTGTAACAACTCGCTTACGGCCGGAGGAGCGAACAAATTAGATTTTTACCAGCCGTAAACCGTATGCAGCCGTTGCACGTAAAAAAACACGGGACATAATTAAATAAATATACATGTCAAGATTCCAGCATTCGGACGGACATTCAAAATTAGGAAAGTTAATTAACTATTGCCCATTCTCAACACCCGCCAACCGTTTAACCGTTTTCTAAATTATGAAATTCTCAAATCTAATAGTGGTTAAACGATACTTGCTACCATAATGTTGTAAATATTGAAAAAACATTTTTTAATTACTATTTCACAATTTTTAATCCCATCCCTTTTTCGTCTTCCGTCTTCCCTCCTCCCCTTTCTCTTTCCGATTTGGAATTTATTTACCTGTGTATAATTTTGTATAATTGATTTCTTCTCTTACTCATGATACATATTCACTCGCTTGCCCCGGTACATTGTAGTAAATTTCCCAGGAGGTCCCTTTAAGTATGTCCGAAAATGTATTTAAATATTTATTTATAATGTATTTAATTGATTTTTAAAAAATGGTGAGGTTAAAAATAACTTTTTTTTCCTGACCATTTTTTATATTGTCTGTTTCTTTATTCATGACAGGCAATTATTATCTTTGTACACTTACATTGACAATTATATAATTGTGGTACAATTTTGACAATGCGTACAAGCGTCGCGTGGCCGGCTATTTATTCCGGGGCAATACTGACAATTTTAAAATGCAAGGCAGGTGAGTGGATATATACGAAGTCGGTTTAAGTTTTTTATAAATATTTCTGGCTTATCTTTTGTTAAATGTTAGAATATCTTTTAATTCATTTATATCGTTTATTGTTTACTACTTCGAGCCGCTGGATCTACTTTCGAGTGATAGTTAACCATGGGGAGACACAAAGAGAATGTCGATTTTTAAAATTTATTCGCCCTGTTACAAGTCACATTAAATGATGTAAACCTTGCATAATGCAGCAATTTCAATTTTTATTTTGCAAGGTTTTAATACTCCTTCAAAGTATTTGCTACTTGCTACGAGACACCTTGTTTAAGGAAGATACTTAAATTTTAGAAAATCTTTAAATTCTGAAATTTAAGTAGGTGCATCATACTAATAAATTAGAAAATTTTATAATATCAAATTTATTATTATGGTGTTTACTCGTACAGCATCAACAAGAAATATAGACTAGTTTGTTAATCTAGTGGCTAAGATTCTTGCCTGGTGATCCATTGTTCAATGGTTTGAGCCTCATTCAATGGTTTGAGACCAGCAAATAATGGTATTTTCATCGAACAAGGGCTATTTTAAGACGCGGTATGTATTAAGTGTTCGCATCGCTATTATAAGAAAACAAAATAATAAAAAATAAATATATTCTCTTTTTTTTAAACTAGATGAAGTATTGTGCTGCCCTCTAGAGAATTTTGTTTCTCGTTAATTCTTAGAGACACACCTTTCAAAGGCCGGTGGCTGAGCTGCTAAAAATAGATCTCTCGAGTATCTCAGGAGAAAAATGCATGGAATAAATCCGACAGAATATTAAAATACGTAGTAAAAGGCTAAGGAAAGATCTTTGTTTTTAGTACGGGTTCAGTTTAAACCTCATTAAAAATGCAAAACAATTATACACAAACTCATTCGCTCAATAATTATTTTGGTGAAAAACTAAAATGAGTTCCGCTGAAATCAGGAAACAAATACCTACTATTAAAATTTTAATAGTATTAAGTGTACGCGGTACTCTGTTGTCATGCCTTCGTGATCATTTTGATTTGCATACATTTTTTCGATAAATCCAACCAATATGTTTCTACTGAAAATTTGAAAAATAATTATATACCAATTTATATCAAACATGTAAGTCTATGTAAGGTAAAATAAGTGAATAATCACAACACAGTCGGAATATCACATACTTAGGGAAGATATTGGAATAATGAGGGGGCGACAACCATCGCGGATCGTAAACATTAGCTTTCCTGATATCGGTGCCATCACCAAAGTAAGATCATCCGACGAATTTGCGCTTCGTTATTATTCCGCCATCCTCTAACCAGTCTAACCTATGCAAATTAGGAATGGAATAGCGTTATTAATAAGTATTTTCACGAGATTCTACAACGATAGGAACTGCACATAATCGAGAATTTCCGAAAGTTTTGAACATTTTAGAAGATTTTGGAAAATTCTGAAAGTCTGTCAAATGTGAAAGTATATTCAGGAACGTTCTAAAAATCTTATATAAAAAGCAACTCAATCGCACGTTAAGAAAGTTATTTTTGACAGCATAAAACCAGCAAATGGGTGCGAATCCAAATGAACATAGATAACCAGCGAATAAAGAGTATTTACCTGTTTGTGGGATTTTCTCGAGTAACGATTAGTGCGAATAACGAAATACTGTTCCATTTTATTTTGTGTCAGTGACTCTTAAATAAATCGTTTCTAATAATTGTGCCCAGTACATAAAAGTTAAGTTGATTAATAGTGTTTTATTTCATCTCACACCGCCTCGAATCTGCGACAACTAGCTTCAACTAACTAACACTCTTTTCTTCATTCATAATATGTACGTAGCACTCCTCTTATAGCATTCCTTCTTCAACGTTGGTCTTCTTTTGTATATATTTGACACTTCCAAGTTACTCTTCAGTCGTTTTTTGCAACTTGCATTGACTCGTAGCTTCCCTTCCACACTAATCTCCAGTCATATTTTGAATTCTCGCATTACTCTATTAGCGTTGTTAAAAACGTTTACCATCAAAACATTTATTAAAAAATTTGATATACACATATATTATAGTGCGCATATTGTCAATTTATAAGGTGTCAAAAGATAGAAAAATATTCTCCTTCTTAGTTCTTTTTTTTTTAAATAATCATATTCTTCATGCGTGGAATTTACACACTCCGTTCATATACATACGAAATATATAAATACACACACATACAAAAGAACACTTAAAAGATTTCAGGATAACACAATGAAGGTTTCAATCTCATCGTTACATATTCGGAATTCCTTGATCCCAGAATGCACCGCGTTTGATTCCCATTAATAGCACGTGAATAAGCCGCCCTTTTCACCCGCCCCACGTTCCTTTCATCTTTTCAGTCCTCCGGCTCTAATTCACAGGGCCGAACAAGGCGCGGAGACCCGTTCCGGGCCACAATGGCGCCGACGTGGGGCCACAATGGTTCTTCCTTTCAGGAGTTCAGCAGACCAGCTCCGCACCTCCGCTCCTGCACTTGGGAACAATCGGAATAATAAATCAAGAGGCAATTATCATGGCCCGACGAGGATGAGAGTAACTCGGCTTAACCCTGTCTCGACGGTTTTGAAAGTCAACTTCATTAAATGTTTTAAATCTGATAAATGTGCGGGAGCTTCGTAAACAGGAAAACGTCGATAATTAATTGAGTTTTTTGTACATTTGCATAAATTTTATTTTTGGGTGACGGCACATTTTATCGTGAAGTTGCAATTTAATAATAAAGATATTAGGAAAAAAGTAAATTAGAAATATAAACAAAAAAACATGTTATCGCCGGTTCGAATGTCGGTGGTAAACAAATATTTTTTCAATAAATATATGCTTGTGTATCTATCTAATTATTCATTAGTTATATGTGTCATAGGATTAGTGGCAAAAGCGACACTATAAAATAGACAAAATTTAGTAAAACTTTTTTACTGATTTTAAAGCCAGAGCGAGTATTTTAAATTTCATATGCTTTTGACAAAATGATTTTAAAATACTTAAAATAACTTTCAAATTCAGTCATTAATAGTGAAAAAGACACTTTTTGTAAGCTATTAATATTTAAACACTGTAATTGTATTCTCATCCGTGGTGATTTTGCTTTTAATCTCCTCAAATGTTCATCTGTAATCTACACCAGTGAAGGACAGTTTTATGAGCAATAGCTCCCATACAGGCCCTACACTTTCACCACCCAATTCGGATTTTTTTAATGCTAAAGTTTTTATCGTCCCTACGTCACTTAAACTCAAATAAGTGTAAGCGGCGCCGGCGCTGGGAGGCGTTCATGTAAAACCGCTTCACTGTCTCCTAGTTGCAAGGATGAGAAGGAAGAAACCATATTTTATTCGTTAATTAAATATGAGTACATCAACATCTTACATGGAACGCAGTGAAGTTTATAAAGAAATTAATGTACAAAAATAGTAAACAAGAAAAAAAAAGAGATATGAATATACGTAATGAGAATAATAAGACCAAATGCAATTAATTTTAAAGTGCTCAAAACTTTGTTAAAAAGAACTCCAAATGTCATTAACGTCACTTTTAGTTTAATGTAGTTATCGAATTTTCCTAAACTAACTATAAAAATGTTAACTATTCTCGTAAATTGTAAAACGTAAAACATATTGCATCATTTAATCTAATAAAATATTAACTTTATTTATGTCCCCACTTGATTTTTAATATTGTTTCAAAAATAATTTCTTCAGAGTGATAAAATACTACTCGTAATAGAAAATATAAAAATTTTTAGGCACATTTGTTGGTTAATTATAATAAAAAACTGGTTGTTGGCATCGAATTAATATTAAATTTGATTTAAATGAATAATCAAATAGAATGAGTATTTGTGATAAACATAAAAATGAATATTTCATCATTATTTCATGATAAAAGTATGTAGGTTCACGGTAAAAGAGCGCCCCAAAATAAAATATATATTAAATAAAACAAATCTTTATGATCGTTATACACCATTTCGTTACTTGCTATCCAGCTCAGTTTATACCAACATAATGAAAGTTTGCAAGTTCCTACGGTTGTTAAACTTTACATATCTACACTATTTCTAACTGATTTGTTATTTGATATTTCCGTTTGATATTTCCAACTCCTTCTCGGAAGGAGGATGTCGGAATTCAGGATTAAATGTTGCGGAAAATATCAAACAATGAAATGTATTTTCTGTGTAATAAGCACAGGCATCCGATTGGAAGTTCTGCCTATAGATTGATATTTAAAAGGCAAAGTAAATACAAAATACTTTTCACTAATAAATATTGGCAACAAATAATTATTTTACGTGTGAAATAAGTAATGCTAACGCTTAAATATATCGGTAAATATGATTTTAAATAAATATTTTTTTATGTACTACGACTAAAATTAAATATAAATAGAATTTTCTATGAGAGATTAACTCTTGTGCTTGGAGAAAGAGGTAATTATGTTAAAAAAACTAATTAAATAATAGAGAAAATCAAGCATTTAATGAAAATAAAACATGAAAAAAGAAACTGTATACCGAGAAGAAAATAAATGTTCATTTGTTATTCTAATTCTCGGTGTTCGAAACTTATAATAAAAACATACATTCATAGGAATCAAATTAATTTTATATAAATTTGGATTTTATATAAATTCACATTTTATATAAAAAAATAAATAAAAATAAGGCACTTAATCTAATTGATTATACTTACATACATTGGTCAACAAGTTCCATTCAATATAAAATATATCGCGAGTAGAAAATGATGAATTGTACTCGGAAAATATAGGGCAAACGATCAACGTTTTCTAGCACTCAGTAATTCATACAATTTAAGGTGATTGGTATTTATTTTTATAATAGACGAATATCCAATTTATGGCTATTATTTTATTATTTTTCTTTGTGCGATTTTAAGTATCCAGCGAAGGAGGTCTGTGGCATTAATTTATCGGCCTCAACGCAACTTTGCGAAACAGGTTTTGAAATTCTAAATTAAACAGCAATTACCTGAAAATATTAACATTTATTTAAACAGTTGTTCTGGCTTCTGAATCATCCCCACAGTGGCAAAAGGGTTTAGGGCGAGGGCTCCCAAAGTTAATAGGGGTGAGTCGAGAGGTCAACTAACACATTAACGAGAAATTGCCTTCCAAACCTGGACTAATGCCCATTTCACAGGTGAGTTGGATTCTGGAAGCGGTAATTATGATTATATAATTTGATCGTTAACAGGTGCCGCTAGAGTATTGTTTTCTCATCGTACGAATGATATAATGTAGTTTTAACAAATGGAGTTTGTGAGATTTCCGGAGATCCGGGTGTAATTTCTAATTATTATGTAATCCGGGTACGTTTGATGTTTATTCATGCGTTCGCCCGGTTAAAAAAGCATTAATTTTGCAACGGTTCGCGGAAAATAAGTTTTCGTCTTACTGTATGAGTATAACCAGCGCAGAGAGGACATTATACCTATAATGTGTGCAAAAATACGATTTTATTAAACTATTCCCATATATAAACTATAAACTATTATTAAAAAACGTAAAAGCAAAAAAATATACATATTCCATTATGTCCATGGGTCTTATAAATGAATATTTATCACTAGCTATAACCCTTCAAGAATTAATGATTTTTATGTTTGAAATTCAACTTTATGAGTTCATTAATTTGTATTTTTAACAAAAATACAGACTTCTCGAGTGATTTTAAAAAGTAAAAATAATGCGACCTTGTAATAAGAGAGGCGGTGCACTTTGGGAATCTCTCGTAATACGTCACGTCAGTTGGAACCTTCGTTGAAATCCGCGACTTGTAGGAACTCTCTAGGACTCTTCAGAATTGCAATATTACGTCTATACCTATTACATAAATACTTAATTGTGACTGCTTGATTGAACCCGTTTAGGATAATGAAAATGTATTTTATTAAATAACTTGCGATAAAAAAGTCAGAAAGTTTCTTTTTTAATTAATTCTGGAACATAATTATAAAAAATAATTAATTCTTAAGCCATAAATATTTTTGTGGTATTATATTAATGTTTAACTGACGAATGAGTAATTTAGTTTCAACATTTCATAGACAATTTATCAATCCAGAATATTATAATGACTAGACTATAAAAAACTAACCCGTAAAAACGAAATTTTTACAATACTCCCTTTCGCTTTGTATCAGGTTTCGTGGCTATACACGCGTCGGGCTAATTACCCATATAGAATGATTCCAATTTGAAAAAAACATTAAAATTTCTAAAAATCCAAAATAATACTAAAATTATTAATTTTTTTAAACGAAAATTTGTTGGATCATTTTTATCATGCCACGAGTCTGCCTGCAAAGTTTAAGCTCGATTTGATCACGGGAAAAGGGTTGAAATTCGATCCAAACTTTTTTCGTCAGACAATCAAGCAAGCAGACTCTATGAGTTAAAAGAAAGGGAGTAAAAAGGCGATAGTATTAATGAAGATATTGACGTAAGAAGGAAAACATTTTAAAAAACTAATCCATAAAAATCAAGTATTTATTACACCCCCTTTCTCATTGAATCGGCTTTCGTGCATACTCAACGCGTCGGGGTCATTACTCATTTGTAGGTATTGATTCCAATTTGAAAAAACCATTAAAATTTCGAATAATCCAAAATTATACTATAATTATTTAATCTTTTTAAACGAAAATATGTGAGATTATTATTATCGTCACCGCGAGTCTGCCTGCAAGGTTTCAGCTCGATTGGATCACGGGAAAAAGGTTAAAAATCGATCGAAAGTTTTTACGGCAGACAACAAACCGCAGACGCTACGAGTTAATAAAAGAAAAAGAGTAAAAAGTGTCAGAGATATATGAGAATGATTACATTGTTATTGATTTGTTTTGTTAGAATATGCCAAATGAAGCAATGTTGTTATTCATTATTACACATTTTAAATTTTAATAAATGGGTAATTATGAAAAATTATAAATTTTAGTCATTTTGATCCGGTTATAGTTTTCAAGGAAACATCCTTGACATTATAAAATGACCTTAAAAGGTTGACGTTTTGGATCCCGTAGCAGATCTGATGTATTGCTGACATCCCTTTCGACACGGTGTTTCAAGCCGGTACTTGGCACAACACCTATTAGCGCCGATACACGTGCCTAGTAAGGCGATCTAGAACGTAGAATGTCGTAGATTCTATGGAATCGAAAAAATGATAACATATTCATATAAATATTTTAGACACATAGAAACAAAGTTATTACAAATGTAATAAAAATTAAGAAATGGCAAGTCCCCAAGCATCAAAAACTACACATATCTAATTAACTACATAATAAATTGAACAGTTTTTTTTATGATACTTAATCACAAAAATTATTAACTTATGATTTATTAACTAAATCCTCTTCAACATAAAAGTTTTCAGTTATTTATTGAAGAGTTTTTCATTATTTATTTCTCTTTTGTCACAAGAAGTCCATTATAGAACTCAACAGCTGTATACTGGAAACCATGCCGTTTTCTATTTATTCTCGGTATATACCACATTTCATTATTATCTCTCGCTCTTGTGTAGCGTGAGTATATGTCGCTATTTTGATACAAGGTGATGTTTATTTTTGATAAATTAATAATTTTTTCATATATCCTCTTCTTCACTAAAAATATATATTTTTAGCATACTGATAATTTTATTCAGGACAGTGGTTCTCGTATAGCGATTTAAGTTTAATTTTTAAATGCTTATACTCCCAGCTTTCGAAACGATATCGCAAGTCAACACTCAAACTGCAACGTTAGTACTACAGCAACACATCAGTCCTGAGAGCGGACCCCACAATGGGATTCAAAACGTCGGTCAGGTGTACACACACGGCAGAATTTCCCAGAAAACTATAACCAGAATTTTCTAAAAAGTTGTGAAACCCGAGAACATTTTTACTGTTATTTACTTTACGCTAGTGATGTCAAACCGTTATTTTAACCGGTTACATATGGTACAAATTGAGATTTATATGTGCTAAAACAAATTTTCGAACGGAATGTTTTCAACTGTTTCTGCGGCTCTTGATTGTGAGTGACGTGATTATTAATTTTAATCGACAGAATGATCAAATCATGTAAAAAATTTAATAATCTACAGTCATCCGCTTTACATAAATGTTGAAAGTTTCAGAGCTCTGGCTATTCAGGGAGTTGGTGAAAAATTATTACAGGATTCCACCACAAACAGACAAAGAATGTTAAATAAAGGCATGTAAAAATGTATATACTTGGTATTTTAAGAGAAAGATATACTTTTTATCCGTAAGACTTATGAAAATAAAGATTTGCGCGCCCTGTCTCAGCTAACCGAATCGATCGCCGGAGCATGAAGCGACATCCCGGCCACCTTTGTGAGTTGTGGCGGAATTACAGCCGCGGTGCGCCCCGGCCCTAATGCCCATTGATAGTCGTTCGGCGTTAAGCCAAGATACCGTGATAAATGTATGAGGAATAGCGGGATTTATAGCGCCGCCGGAATCGAAACACCTAACTGAGGAAATATATTTTTTTTATGAAAAACTCCATTATATTACAGAGCTGTTTACGGAGTTTTTGAACAGAGAACTCTTTAAAAAACATATTATTTTAAAAATGTGTTACAATATTTTGAGATGTCTCGGTCGGTTTATTATTATAATTTATTATTAAAAGTGAATGAATAATTGTAATAAATGTTCGAAAAACCTTGTTTTGAGTGAATTTAAAAGAGTGGCGTTAGAAGGATATCGAATGCGGAATAAACAAAAAATTGTGCATTGGGTTGGTAATATGAATGAAATTAAAATATTTTTTAAACTTATTTATGTACGATGATACAATATTATAAATCGGTTTATAGGTGATATTGTCACTCAACTAGACAAAGGATATTCCTGAGTGTCAATATTGAGGAGTATATATAATATATATAGGGAGCTGGCGCGTGCAGCCAGTATATTAAAGGGTGAGTAGTGTAGTAGTAAACTAGTATTTTGTAAAAAATTATTGCAAAATAACTTTTTTGTAACATTATTTAATTTGACAAAAATATATCACTGTTAATAAAACTGTTATTTATTGAATAATCAACATGTTTCAGGGCCAATGGTCCATTTATCAGGATTCTGTATAGGTACTAAAAATAAAAATTGGAAGTAAAGACATTGACAAAAACAAAATTTAAACTAATGTAAATAATCAAAAATAATTAAAAATACATAAGAAATATAATACAAGTCTATTTTTTTTTACTTTCTACAGTCGACATTTCTCGTTTCTCAGCCTTAAAAGTGTATTCCCTAATCGTCATTTATTTTTATAAACATGCAACTACTTAAAGGTCACACACACACTAGGTCTACCTTTTCGGTTTATTGATGACTTGTTGGCAATCTGTAAGTCAAAAAAATTACGAAAAACTAAATACGATCATCCTATATTGCTGTTGAATATTGGTATCGGAAGCCCTAGTTACGTGACGTCAGAATCCACGTCGATAATAATTTCATGCAGCACGTAGTCAGAAAAAATACACAAAATTACACACGTCCTCGTAAATATGTAATCTTGGCAGCGGCCCGCGTGCTACGGAGACCGGCAGGCGCTGGGGGCGCTTGCCCGACCTGAGGGCGACTGATTTCTCGTGAAATAATAACAATGTACAGTTCCTGTACACCGTACACTTTACGAGGACATTCATTAGCTGTTATCACTTTTTCTGACCGCAGACCAAAGTTTGAACGTATTATTTCATAAAAATAAAGGAGATGGATCATTAATTGACATACAATTAACAAAATAACATTTACATTAACACAGCCTTACACAATATAGAAATTAACTAATCTAAATTGGTATACGGTCTACTTGCAATACGTTTGACTTGTTTAAAAAAATTAAAATAACATTGAATTGTTTTTTAAATATCAAAAGTCAACACTCAAAAAGTATAATGTTTTCGTAAATAAGTCGTGTTTTATTACAAAAATGTGGTTTTACTTTACTCGGTTTGGAAATAAATTAAAAAAACCCTTTTGTTTACTAGGGGAGGGGAAAGAAGAAAATAATGAAATATACATTTTATAATAGGGGACATTTATTTTTATTTTTTATTTTTCATTTATAGGTTTTCTTACACCCATATATATATGTACATAAAATCTAAAGAAAACAGTTGTTGATATACAGAGCCTCGGGACAATTAAAAGAAAACACATATTTGCAAGAGTAATGTACAAGGGTCGATAAAAAAACAGTGTCAAATAGTAAGTTTGTGTTTTTATGTGTCCATGTGTGGACGGATTTTGTGAACTGCTCAAAACTTAAATGTAATATGTCAAGATCTGCAAAGGCCGTGTCATAGATATTTAGAACACGGTTAATTATACAGTTTTTGTTGTAGTTCGTTCTCCAGTGATTTAAGTGGAAAAAGCGTGGTGCTCTTGTTTGTCTCTGCGGTACATTAAGGGGGTATTCTAGTCTAGAAATTTAAAAAAATCAAAAATTTTTTTTTTGTATATTTCGTTAGTTGAGATATTCAGAATTATGTCCTCAAAGGAATTTTTCAAAATTCCAATTATTTACCGAGATACAGCGATTTCGATGGCGCGGCAAGTAACCGGAACAAATCGATCAATAGGGGGGCGACGGATGGATTACCTCATAAAACCTTTCTTATATACTATACCGAAATAACGTATATTAAACTGAAAGTCATATTAACGTATTTTTTTGAAATCTTTTCGTTCTACTATTTAGTTCAGGTTAGTATCGAGTCAATCTTTAAACATCGTTGACGTGTGTTCTCTGCGAATATTTTACAAATATTTTGAGTCAATATTATAGTTTTTGTGTAAAATGGATAAAAAAGTTCAAAATACATATGGTGCTAAGCGTGCATATAGAAAGACGAAAAGACAATTTAGAGGCAATCAACATACTGTAGAAGAAGAAATAAGTTTCACTAGTGCATCCGCAGCAAAATTGAAAAGATCGGGTGACGAAGAAGTTATAATAGAAAAAAATTACGACTATTGCATTTCAGAATTTTTATCTATTTTTACATCTCTTTCATTATTAATTCTGTGTTCTACATGTAAGCAAAATATAACATTTTCGTTATACGTCAAAATATAAAAATCGTTGAATTCTTTAATATGGACTTTTGCTCTGAAACACATAATGCAGGAACGCGGACCATTGAAATTGCTATTTTTCTCACGTTATGGGAATTTTTCTAACGTTATGGGAATCACGATTGGTCCAGAAGCCCATGAGTTCGCTGGGAAACGGGACGAAGTTCAGATCGAACGCTCTGAAATCCGAGCTTCGGATTTGCTTCAAATGCCGCTCGTCTACAAGAAAGAACTTCAGAGAATGAACATTTTGAAGTGGAGAAAGGTCCATTGTATGAAGCAGGAATCGCCGATTAAAAATATGCAAGTATACTGTACTGAAACTTTACTCAAAACTTTAAATGCGTTTTTCTAGAAATAACATTTTTCAAGCTGGCGGACATGATTTCTCAAGTTCTACTGTTTTTAAATTCTTGTGTGAACCTTCTCTATACATTCTTCTATAGCCCCTACCAGATTAGTGTCGAAATTTTTATTTTTACTATTAAAAAATAAATTTTAACTGTTAAAAAAACGCGAAAAAAGGTGTTTTTTTTTTAAATGGCCGCCATTAAAAAAAAAGAATTATTTTTCGAGGTAGGGGCGATAGCGACATTTGTACTAATTAAGAATCCGTTAGATTTTTTTGTTTCATATGACCACAAGGGCTGGAACCGTGTCCGCCAGGACATCTCTTTTTTTTGGACCCCCCACTTTACTAGCCGATAACTTTTTGATTTTTGAATTTTTTAGTATTGATAAATTCTTAAAATATAAATAAAAGAGTCATAAGAAAATGTATATGAAAAACATTATTTGTTTCTTTTTTACAAAGCTCTAAAAAGCGCCCGAAATTCGTGCTTCTAGACTAGAATACCCCCTTAAATTGTATCAAGTTTAAAATTTCAGATGAATCAATGCGATAATTAAGTATTTTGTGAACAAATTTTACATCGCTTATCATTCGCCTGTCTTCAAGAGTAGTTAGTTGTCTTGTGGTGTTTGTATGCCTCGGCATGGTTATCGAAGAAAATTTTCCCTTTGTCACTTCGCCGCGGTGGGAAACAAAGTACGAATAAAACACAAACTTTAGCTGGAACACCATTCCGTGATTCGCGCTATTTTAAATTCGCTGAAATGTTCCACCCATCTCTGGTATATTTATATTCGTCGTCCAGAATATTCCATCCGTCTGTGGAACACTTAACTCGCCGCTTGTCTCTCGCTTATCTATTCGCACCTATTTATATACTGAACTAAACTATAATATTATAAATATATGAGTATGAGTAGTTTGTTGATCTTGTGGTTAGGACTCTCGTCTCGTGATCCAATCTCGCGGGTTCGAATCTCACTCCAGACCAGCAAGTTAGTCCTATTTTCATAGCACAAGCGTTTAGTTTAATTTGATAAAAGTAAAAATATTGATGTGAGAAATTTTTTCTTATTACGATTCAATTCATCATTTGTGCTACCAAGCTACAAGGCTGGGTAATACGAAAGTGGATTTTATAATTAATTTATTGAAATATTTACCAGAGTAGTCGCTATTATGGAACCGTGGCTAATTATTGCGAGTGATGGCATAAAACATTAAGTGTGGCGTGTAGTTTTTTATCACTGTGTGATAATTTATTAGTTTTCTTGGTTGATCTCGTATAGATTATTGCCTTAACTGTCTAAAATGAACAAATAAAGAAGTTCAAATTTCAGGGTAACAGGATCATTTTATTTGACTTGTACTAAAGTAATATATCTGTAAAATACAATTCATAAGTTGCTTTCACGAAAGTTCAACATTTTAGAGAAGGTAAGTCAGAAATATTATGGCCTATTCGTACTGAATATTTATTTGCATAATCAAGTTTATGTATTATTCCATGTCCCAAAATGCAAAACGGACGTAATGAATAAGCGCACTATAACGCGTAGTATGCAACTTTTAAACGAACTCAGCGATCATGTCGATGAAAGATTGTTTCCATATAAGGTATTCATCTCATAAATTGCACGGTAAATTGGGCATTGTCGTTCAATAATAGAAAAAATTAAAATTTGGACGTCGTCCATCTCTATAATTACTGACATTAGGTGACTTCTTTTCTTTTTTTTATGTTTTTCTCTTGTTCTTTCTGGATTATTTGGTATATTTATATTTTTGCTAATATTTAAAAATATATCGAGAGTAGAAAGCCAAAAAAGCGTTAGTGATTATTTCGAACTTTACAGGAGAGCAAAAGAAAGTTCTATCAATCTGATTTTGTTAATGTTTTTTTTTTTAAACAATTTCCATATTTGTTAACCCAAAACACATATTGAAAGCTCGAAATAATCACTAACGCCCTTTTGGCTTCCTACCCTCGATATATATATTCCCTATACCTACATATATCTCTACGTGCTATGGTTTATCTTCTCCATAACTTTTTCTTCTTTTTTTCTTGTATCACTTTGATTACTATATTTTATTAATTTTTCTCTCTCTCGCTAAATGGTCTTTGTTGTTATTATTCTTTTCTGTTTTGCTTTAACTTAAATATTTTATGTTATGCCGTGGATTTCTATAATTGGACTATCAATACTGGGTTATTATAAAAAATAATGTACTGTAGAGATCCCTAATAAAAAGGTTAATGTTTCAATGTTGTCGACTCATAATTTAAGAAAAATAGTGTGAACTTACGGTTTTTGTTAAAATACAAGCAAAATATATTTATCCAACCTTTTGTTAGTCGTGGCAAGAACCTTTTTCGTAAATTATTTACACGCGCACTTTAAATGTAAACGAAATAATTAGATTCATAGATTTTTCTTTTGACCTTTCAAAACTGGATTAAATGTGAAAAAAATGTCGGAAAAATATGCTAAATGTCAAGCCCAGTGTGTTATTTCAAGAGTTTACGAAATTCGGACTTAAGGGTACTCAAGGGCTTAGGACACTCCTTATATAGCAAACTTTGAGGAAAAGTAGCTGTCGACAGGGTGGGATTTCTGAATTAGAATAATCCTGCCTAGTCCGCTTGTACCGGAGAGAATGTTCCCAAAACATTTTTTACGCAAACAACTATCATAAAAGATAATTTTAAGGCACAGGTGGGGATTACCTTCCTAAAATCATGGTTGATTAGAAAACATAGCACAAAGATTATTTTAAGGCACAGGTAGGGATTACCTTCCTAAAATCATGGTTGATTAGAAAACATAGCACAAAGATTAGAACAAAATTATTAATATTTCCTATTTTACACCAGTGTTTATTGATTCACATACAAAATGAAAATATATTATTGATGTATTTGGCGTTATCATTGTAGAGATCATTTAAATGATGGAAATTAAATTAATTATTTCAATGGATGAAAAACATCAAATATGTTATTTTTGAGAATATTTTACTCTCGATTTGCGAGAGTAATAAAATATAAAAATAGTATGATAAAATAAAAAGTTCCATTTACTCGGGCATCAATTTGCTTAACTGATAAAGTTAAATATAAAATATTATTAAAATTAAGTAGAGATAACAAAGTTTATGTTTTCCTAATATCTAATGAATAATAATCTGAAAAGTAAGAAATTAAAATAAATTTGAACTCGGGTGTCAATTTGTTTTTCAATTTTATTTTTACCAACTCTTCTTCTCTTTTCTAAATATTCCCTTTACAACGACCTTTGCACCACTAACACCGGCTCCTTTTTTTAGTACGTAATTATTTGCATTTCAGCTTAATCTACGTATTTTTTCTTTCTACATTTGAATGTAGCCTGTTTAATACTTCGACTATCGAAGAGAGATTCCGATACTCTCTAGAAACTCTAGTAGTTAAATATGAAATATAATTAAATTCGATTCGAGATAACAAATTATATGTTTTTCATATTTTTATTGATGATCATGAACATTTTATACAATGGTAAAGCCAAATCCATCAATAATATAAGGTATTGTTTTGTACAGTTTCCTTTAAAAAAAAGTTTTATAAGACAGAAAGGAATATCAAACTCTGATAAAATATTTTTATTTTCTCAAAAAAATGCGAAAGGTGAATAACACTAGTTTTGAGACTGCGATAATCAGCGTGAAAGGGCGCCGGAATATTTTCGGGTATGATCGAATATTTTTCTGCTCACCGGAGGCTTTGTCGAAAATCTGTCCAAATCGGCGTTTTCTTTCAGCCGGTATAGGAGAGCTCTTCTTTCCAATTTCCCCAAACTACATTCGGGTGACTTCACAGATCGGGAACAATGACGTAATGACTGCCTTTTGTGGTAGGGTCCTTTCGCAGCGCCTTCCCACGCCGAAGGCCGAGTCTTGAACAATATAATATAACACACGGAGTTCGCAAAGAAATAAACTATTTCAGTTGAACTCTGGCTGAACTGTTGGCTGACTGATGAAAATAGAACATCGTGTTCTTACTGAACGTCGTGTGATTCAGAAAATTGTCGGTATCCGGTCAAGACAATCGAGAGTAATATTGACACTATTGTGTTATCCGGTATCAAGACAAACGAACATAACTAGCAGAAAGAAATCAGTTTGACTGGTGTTTCCGTAACACCTGTTCATCCTCATTATCTTCGCCCCCTTATTTTCTCTGTCATGAGCCGCTTTGGTACTAATTGACAAATCTCATTGACCAATGAGCATTTTTCGCAATTTTTTTAAAGGTTTATGGCAAATATTTTGTTAGCATGTTCATTACGACCTAAACCTATTTTTATATGTAAAAAATATAATTTGATATTATTCAAAAAGGTTAATTATTCTACTACAATATCTATAAATTCACTTATCAATCACCGCAAATATGTAAATATCCAATCGGACAGTTTTTATTATTCTGGCAAAATTTATGTATATACACGTTCCACCTGGTGACAAATTAAATTCTCTCGTCGCCCCGATTGCGATAATTTGAAACCTTGCATTTGATTTAAAAAAATACAAAAGTACATTTTTAATTTTTTTTAATATGTAAATTATATAATCGTATATGTGATGTAAGTAAAAAATATATATAAATAATGTGAAGCTGGATATTTTTAATAAAATCAAGTAGATGTACAGTGTTTTTTGTCTAAAAATTTATTTTTAAAGTTAAAATAAAAAGATCTGCGCTAGTAGATTTAATTCTTATTTTTTATACTGATACCTAAGATCACTTGGCTAAGAATTTTAATACAAAGTGCATATATATTATCGAATTAACAACGATGCACATTAAAAAAAAACTAACCCATAAAAACCAAGTTTTTATTTTACTCCCTTTTTTGTAAATTAAGTTAACCTTCATGTAATAATTGATTGACTGAAAATAAAACATGCTTAGACAAATATCTATGTCAAAAATCTCTAAAAATATCTCTTTATTATTTTATTTCTTCCCAAAAAAAAGTGTGCTGTCATCTATGAATCAATTTTCATAAATTTTTGAAATTCGCAGTGAAGTACCTATTATACCTACCGACGGAGTAATTCAAATTTTAAATATTCCGTGACGTTATCGGGCCACCGCGCCGGCGCCGTTGGTAGTAATCAAACTTTTGTAATGATTCCAATTCGAAAAAACCGTTAAAATTTCTAAAAATCCAAAATTATACTATAATTATTATTTTTTTTATCGAAAATTTGACAGATCTTTTTGATCGTCGCCACGAGTCTGTTTGCAAAGTTTCAACTCGATTGGATCACGGGAAAAGGGTTAAAAATTGATCCAAAGTTTTTTCGTCAAGAAAACAAGCAAGCAGACGCAGCGAGTTAAAAGAAAGGAAGTAATAAATAATTATTCGAACACGGAAGGCGCGTCGCACAGATGTTCTAATTATTTTCACACAAAGCTAAATGCTTGTGCTACGAAATTAGGACTAACCTGTATCCTGCAAAGCGGTTGGAACTACCGACAACTAGATCACAAAGCGTGGGTCATAACCACTATACCAGCAAGCTAATTATTACACCATCATTGCATATTTTTCTGAGAGAATCAAGTCTTTATCGGTATTGTGTACTAAATAAACACTTTCAGTATATTTTTTCAACTGATTCAGCAACATTTTAGATTGACATTTAAAAAAAATATTGATAATATTATTTGTTATTATCTACTTCATTTATATGAGTAATTATACTTTCAGTATAAACTAACAGCTACATAAATAACATGTGCCGAAACGTCGGTCTATGTTTCCTCAAGGAAACCATCCTTGTACGCGATCCAGTCCAAAAGCCCCGAGTGTTCCATGTAAATATAATGTTTACGAATATTTTACTCGTATATGAACACAATATTCATCAATCATAACCAACCTATTTAAAATTTACATAACACATATTTTCTAATTTCAGTTCATACATTTTTTGATTTCTTTATTTTTTCGACTGGAAATTCATTAAACATATTTACAGCTTATGCGTCGAAGCTCTTGGAGATTGAGATGTCTATATGAATGGCAGTTTTATTATACTTTTGTATCGTGTTCGTGCACGTGCTGATTTGCATCAAATTTTCATCAAATTTTGCTGATACAAATCTAGATATAAAGCGGTGCATAATGGCGTTCTTGCGCCAACTTTTATGTGTGGAAGTGAAGCCTGAATTGGCAAAAAGGAATGAATGCGGTGGAATTGCGGTATCTTAGGCGTTTGTGTGATTTGGTCGTTTGAGTGAGGAATGAACAAATTTTAATTAAATGTAACGCTGGCCGTAGTGTGATAGATAGAATAAAGAAAGGATTGCTGAGATAGTTTGTTCATGTGGAAAGTAAAAGCGAGGAAAGGATCTGACATCCGCAAAAGACCTGACACGATTAGATACAGCAAATATTGGAAGATGGCCCTATTAAAAGTCTTAACAATCGTAGAGAATGTATGTGAAGATGTATGAATGTAGCCGAAGCAAAAGTGGTGTGTCAAGAGAGAAGAATTTGTCGTTCTATCCTCTCTGCCTACCCTCGCAGACAAAGGCCGCGGTGGTTAGTTAATTAGTTAAAGTATTTGAAAAATTAATATTATAACATTTTATTAATTGTTTGTCTGAATGCCATCATATCAGATTACACTATTTCTTCTCAATATTGTTACACAGCTTTACTTTGCAGTATGTGCCAGTAATTCTTGCCCTTCTTTTTCACTAGCCAAAAATAAAATGTTGCTTCGAACTTTATGTGAGAAAAAATACGAAAATTGTAATATTTGACGTATACCATACAAGACTAAAGAGAACGTTACGGTATTTAAAATCCAGTTTCAAATTTGAGAGATAAAATAATAATTTACGCCAAAGAATATTAACTTATTTTTGTAATCCGTCATGTTTTGGATCAAAATAAATTTATTCTTTCGCAAATAATAAATAAACATATTAATACTTCTTTCCTGCTGCAAGCTGTTCGGGAAATCCCCGGGGTCTGTGTCTAGCAACATCACCAACAACGCCAACGTTAGATTAAATTTGGGGTTCGCAATATTATTTTGAAGCGGGCCGCATTTTTCTCATAAATTTTTATTTTTATTTTTTATTATTAATTGATTTTTCAGTTACGCTCAAATTAAAATGCAATATGGTTATTTTTTATTTTAACAAAACTGAACTTTATGTTATATACGTTGATTTTTTAAAATCTTAACTATAGATTGTACTTAACAAGTAAGCAATCTAGTGTTGTAAATGACTTACCCGCCTAAATACAGTGTTGGATATGGAGAGGAGAGGTTTTTTTTCAGTTGTAAAAGGGAATTATTAACATAAAGGATGAAGTATTTCAAAATGTATTGACTAAAAATCTATGAACTTCTGAATTATTAAATCGCATTTTTGAAAATAATAATTCTTTCGATAGTCAGAAATATTTTTTTTTCACTCATTATCTTATTCATGAACAACTGAGAAATGTTATTATTTTTCCGAGTTAGTTTTATTGGATTATAGTTTTTGAATATATTTTATAGTACAAAACGATTCCATATTTGTTTTTCCTAAGCAAATATGGAAATCGTTTAATATTAAAATAAGTATTTTGGCTGAGGACCCCCGATATATTTGTTTTTGTTGTTATTAGGTTGTTCTCGAAATGGTACTCAGAGATAAGTTTTTTGATAATAAAAAAAAATTTTTTTTTGATGCAGGGGTTTTTGTTATTATCTCAAAAAATGTTTTTAGATAACTTTGGTTATGTGATCACCTTATGTGCAGGTTAAAGTAGTTCTCCTGATTCGATTAGTATAACCATAAAAATCCATAAATAAGGAGTTTCTGTTTAAATGGAACTATTTGCTGTAGAATTTGTATTTTTTGTTTTATTTATACAAATTCTTTTCGATTTATTCGTCAAAGCTTATGAAAAATATACATAAACCTATTCAAATAGGTTTTTATATAAGAAAATTTCTAAAGATTCTAATGGAATTGAGGAAAACGTTCACAAATTGCAATAGAATTTGTAGACAAATTCAAAAATCGAAGAATTCTTATTTTAACAAACACTCCTCGTAAGTTAGCAAATTTTTGGTTTCGTGATATTATTACGAGAATTCAAAATAATAAGAAAAACACATAATCGAAATATTTCGAAAATTCTACGTGAATTTAGAATTAACTAAACTATGCGGAAATCTTCCAGAGCATCGGTCTCTATAAATACGCGGCAGCATCGGGCTCAATTCAGATTTATTTTAACAAATTAGTCTGAAAGTGCCTACCTACGTACTTGTAAAATAATCTTTAATAATAATAATTTCGAGTGAAGACTGCGAAATTAGTGTGAATCAAAGAACAGTGCTCATTTTGAATTCATGTCCAGTGATATTAGTTAATTAATAAAACTTTGATTAATTTCAAGTGTTTGATTTGAGTAATATTATTATATAATAGATCAAAATAAGATCAACGTAACTTACAAAAAACTTTTTACAATGTATAAAAAACTAAAAAAAATATTATTATCGTGTTACCATTTTCAAAATTTCTAGAAATACTCATTTTTATACACATTGTTATAATGTGATATTCTTAGCAAGTTATTTTTCGATTGTTTCAATAAATAAGAAGTTAGAAACCACTGCTTACATTGTTTCAGATAAATAAGGATTGAATTTTTGCTGCAGGTACTTACGTCATGGTACCACGTGATTCGATGCTCCTTCGGGTTAGCCCTGATGGTGCACTCGAAGTAAACATCATCGCCTTCCTTGATGTCGTCAGGGTTGAGGGTGCTTCCAAGCGACAAAACCACGAGGGGCGCATCTGTGGACAAAATGAAACATTTCTTTTAAAACTCAGAAAATAATAAAACGCTTCTTAGGCGTAGATAATTGATATTTTTACTTTGTTTCAATTTGAAGATTTGTTTGACAGTAATAATTTAAAATAAATAAACAACTTTATTTTCATTGTGTTCGTTTCGATATTCCTTCAAGGTCTTGGAAGCATAAAAAATCCAAATATTTTTGGGGTTTTCAATAGTGTTTTTTCGGGAATACTTCCAAAAGTATTTGAGCCGGGAACTAAGCGAATTGAGAAATAGAAGTGCTATAGAGTAACTATACAAAATTAATATATTTCTGAAATATACAAAAAATATTTATGCCTTAAATGAATGCTTAAATTGCCAATGACTTGTGACCAAATGATTAAGATGTCAAAATGATCATGGTTTTTCGAACTACGTAATGTAAAAAAAAATTAATTTTGAAAAAAATTATTACACGTAGACAATATGAATGTTAAATTGAGAATCATCAGTTAATAAGTTACAAATATCACAAATCAAGAGTTGAATAATTTCAAACAATATTTTTATTGAAATTACTGGATTTTGTCCAAAGACGGATAATTATAATTAATATAAATAATAGAGGCTCATAGACACGAAACAATCTATATAGGATGAATGAAAGTCTTTATAGGGTAGCCCAGGGCTTATGACCCGTATGAGCTGGCCTAAGTGATCACTCTTCACAATGCAACGTTCACCAATTCCATCGTAAGAACACCCACACATTATCAAATTTTGAAAGTTCTTTATATACGTTCGAATCAAGAACCTTTCATATATTAGTACGGTCTCTGCTAGAGACATCTGTTGATTTTTTTCTCATTCACAAGTTAGTATTTACAGCTTTCGTAACTTGTAATGATATCTCTATATTTTATTTATTTTAAAGTGGAATTTTTTTGGCAATATTCCTGTTAACGTACCTACCTACATACGATATTTTTTCGAATTATTAAAGATATCTACTAAAAAACGCATTAAAATTGATATTTTAAATTTTTAAATTCTATCATGGAATTGTGAAATTTGCATTTACACAATGCAACGTTCACCAAAAATGTTTATGTTTTTCACGGCCGCTCAATCTTCAATCTCTGTGTGTAGTTTTCTGAGATATTCTGCCGAGTATATCTGAAATCTCTGGCCCACGTTTCGGATCCCATAGCAGGGTCTATCATCGGGGCTAATAACAGATATAAATAAAAAATAATAATGAAAAAATAACGTCTACCGTAAAAAATATTTTTTTTTACTAGATCATTTAAATATGCAAAAATTAATACTTTAAATTCACTATAAATGTGTTATTAATGTACGCAAAGGGGGACATACTTCCGCTGTTTTCAATCCCTTCGCCTAAAAAAGGAGTTAAGTTAATCTCTCTACAATTTTAATCTCAGTGAATACAACCGACATGATGCAAGGCTAAAATAATAATTCTCGATATAATATTTTATCTGGTGGAAGCTCTCCCTCTGTTGGTACGGTCGCTGCCCCTCGGCATCGATGAGTGAGGATATCTGAAAGTTGGGTTTATCTTACGATGCAGCAGCGCAGCGCCATTCACGTACCCTCTCCCCCCCTCCACCCCGCCCGCCGCGCACCACAGCCTCCGTTTACGTCACAAGAAGTTACGTTGCCAGATGTGACCGAAGCACCATAGTAGGAGACATTTTTTTTAATTGATGCGACTGAAAGACTTTTGTATTTTCCGGCGGACTCCACTGCAGAATTCACTTAAATATTGTTTTTTTTTGTTGGGACTACATTGGCGTACAGACAAAGCCCGTAAATTTAAACCTATTTTAATGGTTTCCGTCCGTAAACAAGAAATGTTTTTGGTCGTTATATTGGATGTAAAATAAAAACATATGTTATCTCGACTAAATATGAAATTATTTTTAATTTTTTAAACTATTCGAGTTTCGAAAGCATCAGAATCTCTCTACGACAGGTAAAGTATTATGCTGTCTTTCTTATTCAGAAAAAAATGAAAAGTTGAAATTTAAAAACTTTTTCTAAGAATCATTTTTAAGCTTCGTATTAAATACATCGTTTTTAAAAATATTACTATTTTATAATATCATTTTTAACTAGAAATTTTCCATCAATGATGATGGAATTGAATTATTGTAACTTGACTATATGTGGGATATAAAAACAAAGGCAGCAATATCCAAATTTTTTATCAAATGTTTTGAATGCAGTCACCGAGGATTACTAATAGAAAATGTACTGAGTGCAAAAATTTATGTATGTTTCCCTTCAATTTCATAAACATTTATAGGTTATGTTTCCTATAAAATCTCGAATTTAGTACACTATAAAATACAATAATTTCGTTGTCTGTATAGCCGGAGATGGGGGCTTGAATCCTGGACCACCAAACCCGAACGAGCTGTTTTACGTATGTGCTACGGCCGTCTCTCCGCGAAGCGCCAAAAAGATGCTATAAATATATACTATATATTTATAGCATCTTTTTGCAAAGACGCGAATCAATGTTCCGTCATTTTTGACGGGTTGCAGGTAGTAAATTAGTAATCCTCGATGAAAGCATTAATTTTTTGGATATTACTGCGTTTGTTTTTATACTCCAGACATAATATTTTTCTTGGGCATGTAATTTGATTCACATAGTCGTTATATGTATGTAGCTAATATATATTAATGGTCTGTGAGCTTTTTTTTAAAGATAGCGATGCGAATATAGAACGCGTGGAGCATTGCTATCTTGCTATTTTCATTCTTACTATTTTACTAGTTGCTGGTGTCCTGGAATAGGGCTCAAACCACCCACCACCATGCAGTTGACTAATCTTTAAGTATAAAAAAGAGAGTTTCCCTAGAGACTTAAAACGAGAGCATTTATATTACCGATAGAATTCTGTCCCAGTTGAGCAATATTAGTATTAATAATGTCATTGAATTTGTCCAAGGTGTCGTGTTTTATTTATATTTCTATTTTAGCTAAAATAAAGCGACCATATTTTCAAGGTGCAATGTTTCTCGCAATAAACAGGTATTTTAGGTATTTCCGTCTGTTTTTATATAGATTTTATTCGATCAAGGAATGATGTGTCTTTACGAAACTTTGTCATAAAAAAATGATTTTAACATGATACAAAAATCCTGGCTATGAATCTTGACCAATGGATGGCAATTGTAACGATTCCCTTAATTTTGGAACTATAGAGGGTACAATCGGTGACACACCTTTAATATTTCGGTTATGCCGCCCGCAGATAAATAGGCAGTATAAATGTGGAATGCTTATACCGAAATGTAATATTATAAAAACTGAATTGACCGACCTCATCCAGGATGCCACTGGCTATTCAAAAGGGTCAAAACTATAGTCCGCAAGAAAAAGTGGACGAGAATCTTTGAATACATCAAAAAGGTCACATGTCTCGAACCTCAGGAGTGAGAGAACGAAGGAGGAAGTAGAGAAATATTCTTAATAACAGGTCAAATCCATAAACAATAACCGGGTACTTTATGATCTAAATGGAAATTCTTTAGAGTGAGGTAATAAAGTAGTTATGCATGATTCATACTCATGAATAATTCATAACGGTTATTCACTAAACAATCTATTGCTTTTGCTATTGATACGGTTGTAATAATTTCAGTAGAATTTTATTAATTAGTCCTGTTTGAGAATTGCATGCTACATATTTTAATACTAGCATAAAATATTAACTTCTGTGTCACGTTGAGTAAACATACGAGGTAACGCAAAAAGTAGGGATTATTTAGGTTTAAAATTTAAGAAAATATTCTACAATTAATTTTTATATTTTTAAATTTACACAGTTCCTTACTCTTTTTCTCGGCACAACCATATCTCATACATTCATTAAACATCATATATATGTTTACTAACTTTTAAACCAACCGCTGGTAGAATATGATCAGCGGCTGAGATTTCGGCAACGCGCACCGTCCCGAAGAGAATTCATTAACCTTCGGAAGACAACTGAAGTTAATTAGCCGTATATTAAACTAAGTCACAACCTTTCTCCAAAAATATTTGTGTGCAGATTAGTTCAATCACTTTCTTAGCGCAATTGTTGGCTGCAAGCTCTAATTCGTCATCTTTAAGACATCTCCCCCAGGATATTCTAAAGCTAAGGAAAACAGGGAATATCACTTGGACCAAGGTTCTAACTTAAGAAGGGATGATCGAAAACGTCCCACTCAAAAGTGTCCAAGGTTTTGTAGATTACATAGGCTAGCAATGGATGACTACAATATCGGAATTTAATAATTTGTTTACAGATACTATAAATGCTTAAATATAAAGTTAATGTATGGAGAAGTGGATAAATGTATTGTGTATTATAAAGCAGAAAATATTTGTCTAAAGCAGCAAAAACTCAAAAATGTACACAAATCATTCTTTCTGGAATTTCTAGATCAACGCAATTATTATCAGCGCGCAGTGAGTTCTGTCATCACCAATTTTCATTGTACTGTTAAAATATCGAGAAGATATTGTTTGTTGTATATTTTTCGATAGGTTATTCACTAAGAAAAATGAATAGCTTATCGAAAAGATTTGAAGAAACATTCAATTAGAAATAATGTTTTGATAAAAGAAGATTGAATTTAACTGGGAGTCAATATGTAAATAATTGTAGGCTTGTGTAGAATTTTAAAGAACACACGGAGAAAATATATTCACATGTATTGAGATTCATTTTGAATAAATGATTCGTTACGATATAATTTGTTTCGGCTTTTTTCTTTCTTGTAAGCATAATTTTTTTCAACAGTTTTCAGTGAAATATCAGAGAATATGATATAAATATATAAATACTCGAAATCAATAAAGCAGTATTTCCGGAATGTTCATTTTAAGATACAATGTAAAAAGGGAATATAGTCTTTTTCGCACTTTGTGTGCTATTTTATACACTTTTTCATAAATATTTTTAACAATACCATACGCCGGTACCTCACGTGAGTTAGCCATTTTAATATTAATAACTATAAAATACTAACGTTGTGATTTAATGCCTGATTTATAAAAAATGACGTGGCAATTAATACTTGTACCATATGCATTCTCATATAACTAGGAAATTAAAACAGGTAGGACTTCAGTGCCGTATTAAATATTTTGGCGAAGGCGTATAAAGTATTAATCTGTATTCGATTTTTAAATTTTTATTTTTGGTACTTAGCGCTTTATTAATTTCCATGATTCATATGTTTAGTATCTAACTCTCTGACAAAGCTTGTAAAGTATAATGCTGAATAATATTTTTTCCTTACTTTTTTAAAGGTAGTCTTAACTTTATGGAGTGCCTCGAAATACTGACAATTCTTTGTTTAAAGGAAAGTGTTTGCGAGTACAAAATTACAATACATGTAGATTGGTAGAGAAATGGCCACGTTCTAGCGTGGAAAAGTAGCGAGGCGTGTCTTATCTCATCGCACGCCACTGTGTAGAGTATTTTTCATCAACCATAACATAAAAAAATAACTATCACGACAATGCATAAGGGATCGGAAAAATCTTTTTTAAATAACCTTTTTATACACAAAACATGTGCATTAAAACGTGTTCTTGCCCACAAGGTAATCAAAGTAATTATTTTTATATTGCTTATTATCATGTATAGGAAAAGATTTTTCAATAAGAATGATATTATTTCTAAATGTCACAGCAACCATGTTTTTTATCATTTTATTTTTTTATTAATTAATTTATTTGATTATACTCTGAATATCCACTCAATGGTAACGGAGTGGATTGTCAGAGTCTTGAAACAGGAATCTTGCGATCTCAATTATTTTGTATAGTGAGGTAAGCGCCTCAAGTTTAATTAAAATAGAAAGAGTTCTGTAGTACGGCCATTTGAGACAAATGTTGAACAGCAATAACAATATGTCATTGATGAATGCAAGACCATTCGGTCGGAGGAGCTTATTTTCTTTCTATTTGTGCCCTATCCGTTTAACGGACGTTGGTTATGACGCTGATTATCGTCACTTTATATACTGCGGCCCGGAATAGCTCTACAGTAGACCGGCCAAACCCCTATATTAATTTCTTTGTTCTTCTTCTTACAGGGTCTCGACTTCTGGCAATATTTCCCTGTATTACGAGATGCAAGATGTCGTACTTCACTGGATGTCTCGTCCGAGATTTTTTCGGATTGTCATTGTTTTAATTACTTCTTTTTCTATATTCATCTGTACCATAATATTATCTTCATCCGTCTCTTTTCATTAGCTTATTTTGATTCATTCTTCTACAGATACACATCTCGAATGATTCAAGTCGCTTTATCAATTTTTTGGCAAGTGTTGACGCATCTTCTGGTTAACGCCTGTCGAGACGCAATTCCCATACACCACTTCTCAATATAATATGTCCATCTCTCTTGTCCGCTCTTGTTCCCATCGCTCCATCTCACTCTGGCCTACGAAGGAAAGAGGCGAATCGGTAATTCAGTTGTCTATAAACCGCGTTGACGGGTGAATCTATGCTCCTTGACATACTGTGTTTTTTGTGATACGTCCGTGCCGTATCCGGCCGTGCAGGCCGTGATATTCAACAGATCAAGTGCGTGATTCCCATCAACATCCGAAGATAGTTGCCACTTCCCCGAAGCCCGTTGCGACTGTGCAAAGGACGCCAGCTCCTTGCTTTAATCCTTGCGAAACTTTCTTCCGTTCGAGCTGCGTCTCAATTATAAACAGAACCAGTTGATACAGTCCCCTACAGTAAGTGTTCATGCATTCATTCCGCAAAATAATATTAGGCATTTCACCATTTGTATCCGTAATCCAAGATTGAGATCATGACTACAGAACATCTCATTTATGTGGATAAAGGTTGCACTAGCTTTCTCAATGCAGAAATCGACTGGTACAGAAGACTTCCATTTTTAATTTACATTGAAAAGCGTAATTTTGACACAATGCATTATTAGATACTTCAACTTAATTTTGGTCTTCTCTAGCGGTAGATTTTGGAAGGCCAAAATAAAGTTGAATTAACCCTTTAACCGATGAATTTTGCTTATGTTAATAAATGGCTATTTGCAATATTGAGTCAATAAGAAAATTTAACACTGGCCACATTATATTTCGTTACATGTAATTCCGCCAGGTGGCGCATGTGATCTATGGTTCTTGTCTCTGCCGTAGCGTCTTTTTCTTTTATGTACTTCCTACCGGTGTGTAAAAGATTATGCAAGCGAATAAAACAAAGTGTTTATTACAAGAAAACATCTTTTAATAGAACTCCTAGTCCTTAACCTAATAGGTTATGGGCCCAGGACACTCTGCCAGTACAAAAAAAAGTGACGAATAACAGAAAAATTTCATTGCCGCGATTTGTAACCTCAATACAAAATGGAGCTGGCGCGAATGAATTTAGAAAAAATTGATGGAAATAACTTTCGACAGTGGAAGTTCCAAATTAAATGTGCCCTGAAAGCCGGGAATGGCGGGAAGTGACAGTGTGGCTCAACATGTTTCAAAAGTTGAAACCTTAGCAAAGCAGTTAAAGGAAAGCGGCGAAAGTGTCAGCGAGATGGCAATCATCACTAAAATATTTAGAACATTACCCCTGAAATATAGATATCTGCGCCAAGCATGGATGTCATTGGATCCCACACAGCAAACTCTCAACAATTTAACGGCTCGTTTACTAGATGAAGAAGCAAGTTTAGCGTCTGTAGAAGAGCAAGAGACAGCTCTCCTTGTTGTTAACAAAGGTTGGAAGAAACAAAATATGAAGCAACATGAGTCTGGAGCTAGTGGGAGTAGTGGTTTGAATCAAAACAAAAACACTAAGCACAGATTTGAGTGCTATAATTGTGGAAAGCGAGGGCATTTTGCTAAGGAGTGTCGTTTCCCAAATAAAAGTAAACAAAAGAAGCCTACACCACCTTCAGATATGTTAGCATTTAATGTGGAAGTTGATTGTCACAACACAGAAGAAAATTCTTGGATATTAGACAGTGGTGCCTCTGCACATATGACTTACAGAAAAGACTTCTTTGTGGAGTTGTTTGAGTGTGACGAGAAATCATCTACATTAGGAAATCAACAAGTTATTGAAGTATCGGGTATCGGCAAAGTGTTGATAAAGAGATATGTTAATGGACAATGGATTAACAGTGAACTTCACAGTGTATTGTATGTTCCTAGTTTGCGGAGAAACTTATTTTCAGAAGGTGTTATTATAAGACAAAATTACTCTATAATAAAGAAGAATTTAAATGCTTTAATATATAAAGAAAATGACATAGTGATGAGTGCAAAAATAAAAGAAAATAGTCTATATGAGTTAAACATAAAAACAATAGTGTCAAATACTTGTAACCTAGTTCAAAACAATAAAAGTGATATTAAAATATGGCATGAACGCCTAGGACATATTAATACTAAACAAATTAAAAATATGTGTGTTAATAGTACAATAGAAGGTGTAAAAATTAATGAAAATAATGAACCAAATTTTGTTTGCGAGGTGTGTGCTTATGGAAAGCAGTGCAGGTTTCCATTTCATAAATCCACGCGAGGAGAACTACAACCTGGAGACTTAGTGTACAGCGATGTCTGTGGACCCATGAGTCAAGCTTCAGTTCAGGGAATGAGATATTTCTTGTTGTTCAAGGATGCAGCTACAAGTTTCAGGCATGTATACTTTATTAAAAATAAGAGTGATGTACTGGAAGTATTTAAGAAATATAACAACATTATCAAGTATAAATATATGCATGGTTTTAGAACATTACATACTGATAATGGAAGAGAATATGTTAACAAAGCTTTTAAAGATTATTTGGAAAAAGAAGGAATAGTTCATGAGCTTACTGCACCATTTACACCTGAACAAAATGGTCGTGTAGAAAGAGAGAACAGAACAATAGTAGAGAGTGCTCATTCTATGTTGTATGCAAGAGATGTTCCACTATATCTTTGGGCCGAAGCGGTAAATTGTGCTGTTTACATATTGAACAGAACATCTTCTAGTAAGACTCCAGAAACAACACCATATGAATTATGGTATGGTACTAAACCACAGTTAGGTCATTTGAAGATTTTTGGCAGTGTTGGATATGTTCATATACCTGATCAAATGAGGACAAAGTTTGAAAAGAAGAGTAAAAAAATGATATTAATAGGTTATGATAATAATAATTACAGAATGTTTGACACAGATAGAAAAACTATAAAAATATCAAGGAATGTAATATTTGATGAACATTTGGTTCCAGAAATAAGGAAGAATATTGCACAAATTAGCATTATGGATGACGGGGATGATGCTATGCATAATAATGAAACAGAAACAGTAAATATACCAGATGGATCAAATCAACCAATAGAATCTGATGATAGCTTGATAAGCTGTAACAGTGATGACCCAGCATATGAGCCGTCTCAAGAAGTAGAAGACATAACACCCTCGAATATAACATTGAGACCGAGACATAATAGACGTCATGAAGCTAACCTGGTTGAGTTGTCACTGCCTCGGACATATAATGAAGCTTTACTAAGCCCACAGAAACATGAATGGTGTCAAGCTATCAAGGAGGAATTAGCTGCACATAAAGAAAAGAATACATGGAGTGTGACAGAAAGATCTGATAAGAGAACTCTTACTACAATGTGGGTGTTTGCAATTAAGAAAAATGAGAATAATGAAACGTTATAAAGCTCGCTTATGTGCACGTGGGTTCGAACAGATCAGGGATGTTGACTATCAGGAAATATTTTCTCCTACAACTAGGTATGATTCTATTAGAATAGTTCTGTGTATTGCAGCTAAGTATAAGTTAGAGATTCAACAATTTGATGTAAAGACAGCTTTCCTTAATGGCTATCTTGAAGAAGATATTTTTATAGAAGTACCTGAGGGAGTTAATTTAAATAAAATTTTTGTATTAAAATTAAATAAATCTTTGTATGGTTTAAAGCAGGCTTCTCGTTGCTGGAACAAACGATTTAGTAATTTTCTGATAAAGTATGATTTTGTTCAATCCCAAGCTGACAGCTGTATTTTTATAGGGATTTTCAATAAGATTAGGGTATTATTAATAATATTTGTGGATGATGCTCTTGTAATATCTGCTAGTAAATTACTTATTCAAGAGATAATAGAATATTTAAAGCAAGATTTTAAAATAAAAATGTTAAATTTAAAATATTTTGTTGGTATGGAAATTCAAAGAATAAATGATTATATTATATTTACATCAGAAGGATTACATAGAACAAATTGTAAAAAAAATTTGTATGTCAGATGCTAATCCAGTTAGTACTCCAGCAGATGTGAATGTAATTATAACTAAAAATGTTGATGAAAATACTATAAATTTTCCTTATAGAGAAGCTATAGGATCTTTATTGTTTTTGTGTTCTGTTTCAAGACCAGATATTTGTTATGCTGTTAATGTATTAAGTAGATATGTAAATAATCCTGGTCAATTACATGTAAATGCTTTGAAGCGTATTATAAGATATCTAATTGGTACTAAACATTTATGTATTAAGTATGGAGAGAGTGATGATTTAATCGGTTATTCAGATTCTGATTTTGCTAATGATGTTGATACTCGTAAATCTACAACGGGTTATATTTTTATAATGAATGGTGGTCCAATTACTTGGTCCAGTCAAAAACAAAAGACAGTTGCTCTCTCTACTACAGAGGCAGAGTTTGTGGCAGCTTGTGATGCCACAAAGGAGATTTTATGGTTACAACAACTTATGGTAGATTTGGGTGAGGATTCTAAATGTGTAACTTTACTGGTTGATAATCAAACTAATAAATAACCCAGTCTATCATAAAAGAACAAAACATATAGATGTTAAGTACAATTTTATAAGAGAGAAGGCTGAGTCGGGCTTAATTAAAGTTAACTATGTCCCTAGTAAAAGTCAGTTTGCAGATATTTTAACTTTAAGACTTTACCGACTCAGATTTTTACTGGTTAAAGAGACAATATTTTGGTTTGTATTGAATAGTTTGTTTTTCATAATTGAATATATTTTGTTTTGTTTAGAGAGTGTTAAATTTTAGTGGGAGTATTGAGTCAATAAGAAAATTTAACACTGGCCACATTATATTTCGTTAAATGTAATTCCGCCAGGTGGCGCATGTGATCTATGGTTCTTGTCTCTGCCGTAGCGTCTTTTCTTTTATGTACTTCCTACCGGTGTGTAAAAGATTGTGCAAGCGAATAAAACAAAGTGTTTATTACAAGAAAACATATTTTAATAGAACTCCTAGTCCTTAACCTAATATGCAACGAGTAATTATTATTATTATTATTTTTTATTATTATTTTTTATATTTATATTTATATTTATATTTATATCAATTAGTAATTATTTTAATAGGAGTACGGATTATGTGGTCACGCCCATAGCAATCATCGCGGTGACGAAATATGTCATCACACCCATAGTAAACATTACTTAAAAATCTCGCGTGAAAAGAGTAGAAAAACAAAACGTAGCTCACATTGATTGGTTGCCTTTATTGAAAATATTAAAAAATCACCCAGTCTGGTATTGAAAAAAAATATATATGTAGGTACATAGTGTAATAGATCTGAGGATCGTATGTCGCGAAGCATGAAAGAGAGAGCAAATGCTTTATAAGGTCGCGAGCATGTCGTCTCTAGACTTTTTATTCCATTATATCGAGAAAGACCGCTGTTGTTTATTGTAACCTTTGTATAACGTATTGTTGCCACCGATAAACCAAGAGTAACCAACAACCTCTTTTATTGGAAGAATCCCGATGTCACGATACGATATTAAGAACATCACACATAGTAATATAGATTAAGAATAAATAAATATAATGAAAACAATAAAATGTAAGTGAAGTGAATCGCAATATGCATGCGTCGAGTCCACGCAACTCAATGCCCATATGTATTTTAAATATGATAACGCAAAAAAATAAGCCATATAAGGTCTTGACAGAATATTTCATCATATCCCGTACAATTAGATTTTTTAGAATGATTAAATATCTCGTCATACTCGGTTAACAGGTTTGAATAATGCTTTCTGTCATAAATGGCTCGTGATTGGGATCAACAGAAGGAATTTCTTGAGGAGGTAAAATACCCTCCTGTAAATCTAGATACACTTTACCGAAGATCCACAGAATCCCATTAATCTATTAAGGCGCGATAGTAAAGGTCCGCCATCTTAAGTTTTTTTTTTCAACTTATTTGCTTATTTCGTGAATGGTAACACTTAGCTCATGTCTGATTTGACAGATAATTAGTTTTATCCTTCCGCTGAACGAATATGGTTGTGTATACGCTTGAACAACGCTGGGAAATATTGCGACATTACTTTGAAAATCATGGTAATGTTGCAGAATGTGTGCGAAAATTGCGTACGGTTTTTGGAAGAAGAGAAGCACCGTCAGCTCCGTTATCTTGTGAAAAAAGTGAAAGAAACTGGCATCCTCATCGATAAACCAAAGCGTGAAAAGCCAAAAACAGTGCGTACACCCGAGAATATTGATGCTGTGGCAGAAAGTGTGCGTGAAGCGCCATCAACATCAATTCACCGTCGTTCTCAACAATTGAACATTTCGGAGACATCATTGAGACGAATTTTGCATAAAGACCTTGGTATGACGCCATACAAAGTCCAATTGGTTCAGGAGTTGAAGCCAACTGACCATACAATGCGTTTTCGCTTCGCTGAGTGGGCCTGCGATCGACTTACATGCCGATTTTGCCAAAAAAATCATCTTTTCGGATGAAGCTCATTTTGATCTTGGCGGGTATGTAAACAAGCAAAATTGTCGCATTTGGGGCACAGAAAACCCGCACGCATACATTGAAAAGCCGGTACACCCAAAACGAGTCACTGTTTGGTGCGGATTTTGGTCCAGAGCCATAATTGGGCCATTTTTCTTTGAAAATGAGCAAGGAGTGGCCGTTACAGTCAATGGCGATCGTTATCGGGCCATGTTGAACGAATTTTTGTTCACAAAAATTGAAGAGGAGGATATTGGCAACATTTGGTTTCAACAGGACGGCGCTACGTGCCACACAGCCGAAGCTACACTCGATGTTTTGCGCCCTGTTTTTGAAGATCGCATTATCAGCCGCAGAGCTGATGTCGTTTGGCCACCTCGGAGCTGCGATTTGACACCGTTGGACTATTATTTGTGGGGTGCCCTCAAAGATAAATGTTACGCCGACAAGCCAGAGACAATTGACGCTTTAAAGGACAATATTCGTGAAGCCATTGGTGAAATACAGCTGCACACAATCGATAATGTGCTTAAAAATTGGACCGATCGTGTAGGCTACTGCATGGCCAGCCGAGGCAGCCATTTGAATGAAATTATTTTCCATTATTAACCGGAAGGATTGTACTTTCAAATAAAAAAAGAAATTTGAGAAAATATTCAGTAGTTTTTTTTATAGCATTTTCAAAAAAAAAAGTTATTTGGCGGACCCTTTACATGATTCACGTTTTTGCTGTCTGAAGAGTCAATTTAGTGTAAAGTTTTCGAATCTTATTGCCAAATTGCAGCTAACCATGCATTTAATCAATTTTATTATGAAAGGTCCATTTACTCTTAAAGCATTTGTTTAAAAAAAGTAAAAAAAATACTTTGTTATTATCACAAAAAAATATAATCCCGAGGCCCTATTTAATCTTTCTAGCAACAGAGTTATCTTTGGTACACTTTTTCTCGAAATATTTCCACGTAAAGACCATATATTTTTTAAATAAATTGAATAAAAGAAGTTCAAACAGAAAGTTTGGGGGAAAATATATAATTATTTTTGGGTAGGTTGTTAAATACAACGTTTACAAAAAGATAAAAATTCCCCTTCCGTCTCCTATATTGCAGCATCCAAAAAACCATTAAAACATTGATTATTTTAATTAAATTTTACATGCTTACTAAGAAAATTTCACTGTCATTAATATAAAAATATTCAAAATTTTCTACCTCATACACAAAAATTTGAATTAATTAAATCGTATAGTCTGTTAAAAGATCATTTTTCTTTCAAATCAGTCGTTGGTTGGACACCAACTACGCCAGTCATCAGGTTACGCTCCCGCTAGTTTATACGAATATATCTTAAAATGCTGCGTAAACGTTGCCTGAGTGTTAATAAAGGGAAGATATCCGTATAATGAATGCATTCTAGAAATCCCATATTGCGGGGACAACGGTAAATGCAGAAAATAACTTTTAAATGTATTTAAAATACTTGAATTTGAAGGTCGCCATTTTTATTTTTTACAACTGTCAAATTTTGTTTGTTTTTGCGGGCTGATTCTAATGTTTTTTTCCATTATTCTTATCTGTTTTCTTGAAACAATATGATATATAGACTTTGTTCTGTATACACACTGAATTTTTGTCCTTTCTTTTACCTACAAACAATATTTTTAATGAAATAAGCTACTCCGTCTATTTCTTTACTCAACGGTAATTGACATTTTTTCACGAAATAGTGATGTAAAATCTTTTGAATCGGCATTTTCTTGTGTTTTTATTTTAACTGAAAAATTTTCAGTAAAACGATATATTATTGTTTTGAGTTTGTTTGTTTTGAAAAAAGAAAATTAAGAGGTCCTAGTACACGATTTTCGTATTTGCTGTCGGGCGCAGAGTTGCCAACGTAGGCGATTTTTCGCCATTTAGGCTACTCAGAACGAGAATCGGCGACGAAAAAATCTAAAAGGCGACTGGTCGCCTACTAGGCTACTTCAGAGACGAGTTATTTAAATCAGCCGAATCGCAAATAATTAAGAAAAAAAATACAATTACCTTTGTGTAATGCTGTCATTGAAAGAATTTTAAGCGTAATGGGGACAATTAAAACAAAATTAAGGAATCGCCTGCAACTACCCATGCTGATCGCTATTCTTAGAATTCGTACCCATATGAATGTAAAAGGTGTATTGCAACAACTTTCAACCAAGCAATCACATGGTAAGTTTACATGCTGGTAGAAAAATGTTCGTCTTTGGTGTTTTTAAAATGCTACCTATCTACTTACTTTACTTTCATTTAACGAACATAACGGTTTTTTATATTAGGCTTAGGCCTATTTATCAATACATTATAAATATATTATAAATAAATTGTTAAAAATTACATTTTATTTTATTCATATTGATATTTTGGCGTTTGGGCTACTTTAGGCTACTTTATGTATAGGAAACGGCGATATTAGGCCAAGCGCTGTTGGCAACTCTGGTCGGGCGACTAAATTTAACATATAAACTTATTAAATCATTTTGCAAAACCCGATTATTAATTTATCCTCCGGCTATTAAGGAACCGTTTATATGCTCCATTTTTGTCGTCCGTCGTTATATATTTTTATTTATTGTGGTCAATTGTCGATATTTTTTATGAATCATTTTACCCCAGTTCATATAATCGGATCTTATGAATCCTTTTTTTTTCCTTTTATAACATCTTTATATGTTGTATTATGTTAAATACCCTGTTTTAATGAATCGTTTTGTTTTCGTTTATATGTTCCGTTAATCGTTTTTTATTATACTTTTTAAATAATCGTGAGCCATGCACTGATTGCGTGTCACACTCTAATTATATAAAGTTGTCATTCCAGCAAGTTACGGATAGACAACCAAATTATTATATTTAGATATTTGAGGTTACATTTCTGTAAGTATGAGTTTTCATTCTTTTCATAAAATTCAATACAGTAATAGACAATGATCAGTGTAGATTTATACAACTCAATACTTTGAGCATCATTAATATATAATTTGTCTTTATTTTAGTTTTTAAATATTACTTCTACCGCATACATGCATGAATGTTTTTTATAATCGTTTATTATGGTCAGTTGTTGATATTTTCTAATAATCGTTTTTCTCCAGTTTTCATAATCAGATTTTATGATTTATACCTTTTGTTATTATGTTTATTAATCATAAGGTTTTACGTTTATATGTTCCGTTTTTGATTGTTATTTAAGTAACTTATGTAGAATATTAAAAATAAATTCGCTTCAATACAAGCAAAAAAATGTTTAATCATTTTGCACTATCACCCTTCAGAAATTTGATAAATATATAATACTTTTTATAAAGTTAATCTGTGCTATTCTGAAAATAGCAGTATTGGGATGTCAGATCTTTATCCCAATCTTGACAGGTATGTATAACAATATATTGACACTAATTTCGATGTTTTAAGTTTGGCATATTTGAAATAATTAATGAATTCAATCAATCAGAAAGCCCTAAAACTTAAACAAATGTTAATGTATTCACAATTAAGAATAATGATCTTTCTAATTGATTGAATTCATTAATTTTAAACCTGTCAAACATAAAACGTCAAAAAAACGTCATCACAATGTAATACAATAACTGTCAAGATACAGAAATAGCAATGTTGCTTAGTTCAGAATACGGATGATTATCATTTTATTTGACTTTTATTATTGCGAATTAATTTTAGATATTCGATTTAAGTTACTTTCATGAAAGTCTTACGTTTTGAAAAGATAATTCAGAATATTTTTATTTCTCTTTACACTTAATTATTACATTTTATTCTCTTTACACTTAATCATATTTTCATTGGTGTACGACTGTATAGTAATTAATAACAACTTTTGCGTGACCGCGCAACATGAGTTGAGCGCTGATTGCTTGTCACATTCTAAATATCTAAAGTCGTCTTTCCAGTAAGTTACGGACAGACAACGAAAATATTATTATTATTATTATTTTGTCTTTATTCTACTTTTTAAGTATAACTTCTAACGCGCATACATAAGTACACGCATAATTTTTTTAAATGGTTTTTATTTGAATTATTTAACATTGATATTAAACAAAATGTTATAAAACAATAAAAAATATAGTGAAAATTCACACACGTCATATAATTTTTCAACGCTAAAGAAAAAATAATAACATAATGTTACATGTAATGGAGATCTTAAAAAAATGTTTTTCTTAAAAATCAGAAAAATAGCATAAAAAAGCAAATTTTGAATGAAATTTCAGAAAGAAACAATATCCATTGCATTACGGTCGGCTTTGTCACATCTCTAATATAAGGATCGAATAATTATTGTACAGAAAAATTTCGCCAAACTTGCAAAACTTACGTTCATGTAGAAAGGGTCACATATGTAGCACTACGCAGTTAAAAGGTCAGGCGTTAAAGTTTGCACATTTCTATTTCCTTTTATAGTATTGTATATTTCTCGATATCGTTTTTTGTACTTAAATAATACATGTTTGAGCGAAACTAGCGCCATTTTTAGCGGGAAGTGATTAAACTAAGGCCAATATTGAAAGTATAACAGCCTCTTAAGGAGTAGCTGTAGTTCTCTTTGCCATTACTACAATCAAAACAATGATTACCACACTCCTTACTCTAAGGCAGTAATTGAAACACGCTTCCTGCGCGACCGACGCGCGGCGCTATTTATCGCCGAGCAGTTAGACCCGCCAACGGTTAGACTCGGCTCTGGGGAAGGCGGGTTGACGCAACACAAAGAAATGCGTCCGAGCCGTAACTCACGGCTGATAAAGACGCTGTTCGAGGTCCTCCTAACCCGCGGCGCCCCGCACCCGACCGATCGAATTCTATTCTAATCTTGTAGATTGGAAATGTAACCGAAAAAACGTACGCGCTCCGAATGTCTCACTCCTGGTGATAGATTCTAGATAATTTTTCACTTTTTATCGAGATTCCCTTTGGGAGTTTAACATGTTCTACGCTGTGCATTATATTTATACACGTAAAACCTAGAATTCCAGTGTTAGTGATCTTGGGGACCTAAGTACAAAACCAATAACTATTACTGACATATATTTTGTCAAAAGTTAGACTATCATGTAAGTATAATAATATAAAATATTTAAAATTTATCCGTTCTAATACAAGTCAAATAAAATAAATAAAGTACTGCACATATTTAAAATGATGTTTAGCAAGGTTTTATTTGACTTGCATTATACAAATTGAATTTTTAATATTCTACAAAATAAATATTATTATTTAGAATATGTACTAGTATATAATATTCTGTATAATAATATTCTATACAAATAAATTATGATAGTTGTATGTTTTATACGTTATTGTGATTTAATATTGATGGACACTCAAATAAATAACACGCCAATAAACCAAAGCGCCGTTTCTCCGTAGGGGAAGGTAGAGAAAATACAACGAATCACTCCTTTCCTGGCACACCACTTTTGTTTTATACAATCTCATAGTTCTTCTCAAGCATGTTCGGCAGTCATTGAATCCATTAACATGACTGTCCTCCAATATTCGGTTTATCTGATCATGTATTTAATTTTTTTAACGGTTTTTTTGATCATGTATTTCGCGGACGCACAGTATTTCTGTAGCCTTCAACACTTGCCTCTCATATTATCTTAATCTTCCTGTACGCGTTCTTACGTTTCACAAGTTCATACCATCTTAGTGATTATTTATTTAATTAAGATTAATTAAAAACGTCTCGTAGAGAAGATATGTGTGAATGAAAGTATTAAAAATGTAGAAGTCTCATTTACCAAGCGACATCTACACATATCGTTTTACCGCAGTTGGCGTTTGCATAAATGTTCAAAATAAGGTGGATGGATAAAAATCATATATACAACTTCAAAATTTTGATAGATTTGCGAGCGGTCTTGGGTGGAAATGGTGAACGTTATATTATGTAAAGCGATAACTTAACCCAGCTTCAAGACATTTAGTCAGCCCTATCAGACTCACGCTAGTCCACACATTCCCATATAAATGGTTTCGTCTCTGTGAGAAATCTATAATTTCTCAATTAATGATAATGCTTCCGGGGACAAAAGTCTGTAATTATGTTCCTAAAAAAAATTTGATCATACTCAAAACATAGTTTTTCTTTATTCCCTATATTCTAGCCTACAGCCAGCATTTTAGTCATACCGTATTTTTTCATTCCAAGAAATAAATGTGCAATTTATATTGATTAATTTTTTACAAATTTCTTTAATACCCCTCACACATAATTTGTAGAAAGGGTACTAAGACAGCAAAGGTCGTAGAGTCATAGTTCAGTTTACACAATTTATAACAACGATTGCGTGAGAGCTGATAGTAATCCCGGGTTAAAAAACTACCACCATCTGTGCCCTCTGAACCTCCGGAGATAGCCTTCCCCTCCCTCTCCGACATCCTCTCTCAATGCATTTTTATCCAAGCTAAAATATTGTCTTAATAATAAAACACCACACCCTTGTGATTTCACTATGCAATATTAATACATGTTTTCTCCTTTCAAATTTCAGGAAAATATGTACGCCTTCGATAATGTTAAATCCTCATGATTTATTCATTAATATCATAACTGAAACATGAACAACTGATCTTATACTAATAACATAATAGAATACTCTATATTGATTATTTACGAATATATATCTATCTATATATATATATATCTATCGTCTATATCTACTCATATATCTCTCTTCTAGATATAGATTTACCTCTCATCTACCCTTATATCTCTCTCTCTCTATCTATCTTATATAATATCTATCTCTTAATATATACTTGATATTCTTCTTATAGTAACAAAAAACATTTATGTCGTACAATGGGAGGTTAACTATTTTAAAATCAATAACATAAACAGGAATCACGTTCAAAATACAAATGTCATCAATTTCGATATGACTTGCCAGAAGTAAAAATAGAATTGATTGAACAAAATGTGGTATTTCGTTATTTCTAATCGATAATCAATAAATATCATCGTCGTATTAAATAATGCATATAATATTTACATATTAAATTATATCTAAATGTATTTTAAAATGAACTGTTAAGCCTCGTTTCTATAAAAAAATCATACGATTTTTGTCAAAAGAAATGGAATGGAAAAACATGCACTATGAGCGTCATTTTTGGGACAATTAACATATAGATTCTGAAATTTTTTAAAACATTGTTCTATTCGCGTCTTTGTATATATTTACAGCATCTTTTCTCAAAACAAATCAGATAAATCTTCAAATATTCAAACAGCAAAAATGTCAGCCTATAGAAAACGTTCTATTTTTCAATCTAACGACACGCTACAGGAAAGGCTAGGCTAGGTTTAAAGTAGAGCGGAAAATTGGTCTCACAGTGCTCTCGCCTAGGGCATTAGTAGGGACATATTAATTATTACATTAAAATATGTTAAATTATAAGGGAAGATTTGCGCGCGGCAAAATAACGGATCATAAATACGCGATGAGGAAGACATCGTACTTAAAAAACAATAATTTATTTAGACATTGTTAGTCATGTAGACATCATTTTATGAATTTAAGTTGGATTTTAAGGTTTTAAATTTGTTCCGAATTGCGTGCGGCGTACCTCGATACTATTGTAGTAGTTACTGGCTTTACAGATATAGTGGTTCTGCATTTAGGTTGTTTTAAATTTAGGCGGTATGATTTGGTTTCTATTTGTCAGAAGTTTGAAGCATTCCTGGTTTTCTGTAGGATTTTTTTCTTTACATTTTTTTTTAGTATTGGAAACCTGCTTGAAAATATTATCCACGTGAAGTGGTAGAAATATAATTAACGGTTTGATAGTTATGACTGTCTGTCTGTCTGTCCCCGTCACTTCGTGTAACGTCCGTGACTTAAATACGTAAAAACTTTTTTTCTTTAGAACGACAAAAGGTCCACGGACATTTGGTACAAGGAAAAAAGTCCATGGACCTGTCATCCACCGACAAAAGGTCCACGACATAAGTTCCAAGACAAAAGGTCCACGAAAGAAAATTCACGATAGAAGGTCAACGACAGAAGGCCCATGACAGAAGGTCCACGAAAGAAAATTCACGAAGGAAGGTCCACGACAGAAGGTCCACGACAGAAGGTCTACGACCGAAGGTCCACGACGGAAGGTCCACGATAGATGGTCCACGACAGAAGGTTCACGACAGAAGGTTTACGACAGAAGGTCCACGACAGAAAGTCCACTCCAGAAGGTCCACGACAGAAGTTCTACGACCGAAGGCCCATGACAGAAGGTCCACGACAGAAGGTCCACGAAAGAAAATTCACGATAGAAGGTCCACGACAGAAGGTCCACGACAGAAGGTCCCCGACAGAAGGTCTACGACCGAAGGTCCACGACGGAAGGTCCACGATAGATGGTCCACGACAGAAGGTTCACGACAGAAGGTTCACGACAGAAGGTCCACGACAGAAGGTCTACGACCGAAGGTCCACGACGGAAGGTCCACGATAGATGGTCCACGACAGAAGGTTCACGACAGAAGGTCCACGACAGAAGGGCCACGACAGAAGGTGCACGTCAAAAGGTCCACAACAAAAAGTCCTCAATAAACGGTCCACGACAAAAGATTTGCCACAAAAGATCCAAGACGAAAGGTCGATGACAAAGGTCCACGACAAAAGGTACACGACTAAAGATCAACGACAGAAGGTCCGCTTCAAAAGGTCCATGACAGAAGATCTACGACAGAAGGTCCACGATCAAAGGTCCACTATAAAAGGTCCATGACAAAAAGTTCACGATAGAAAGTCCATGATCAACGGTCTACGGCTAAAAGTCCACTACAAAAGGTCAAAAATCTACGGCCATCCGGTCCAACGACAATAAGTCCAACGATAAAAGGTCTAACGACAAAATCTCCACGGAAATTTGGTCCTAAACAAAAGGTCCACAGTCCAACGACAAACGGTCCGACGGCAAAAGGTCAACGAACATTTTATGCAACGCTAAAATGTCCACGGACATTCAGTTCAACGACAAAATGTCCACGGCCATTTGGTCCAACGACGAAAGGTCCACGGACATTTCGTCCAACGACAAAAGGTCTACGAAGTTTTGTTCCAACGACAACAGGTCCAAGGAAATTTAATCAATAAAACTCTTTACAACTCCTTGGTGCGGAGTAGACTCGAGAATGGCTCGATGATCTGGGGGCCACATGAGGGCAAGTACTCTCTTATGGTGGAGAAAGTCCAAAATAAGTTTCTGAGATATCTCTACACGAGAGAGTACGGGCATTATTCTTGGCTTTACCCAACCGAGTTTCTCCAGGGTATGCTTGGCTACAATAGTCTAGAGACTAGAAGGAATGTGTATTTGATTACACATTTTTATCGATTGTTGCGCGGTATGATCGATAATCCTGAAATTATGCAGAGCATTGGTTTGTATGTTCCTGATAATTACATTAGACATCGTTAGCATAGATTGTTTCGCATTCCAATATACAGGACCAACCTGCCGATGGTTATGCCTGTTGGAAGAGCCACAGCTATGCTGAACAAAATCGCTTTGTGTATTGATATATTCCATGTGTCTGAGGGGGTTTTCGGAAGCGGGATTCTCCTACACCTTTGACCAGATTTTATGTTATTTTTAATTTATTAAATATTTTTATTTTGATATATACATCCATAATATGTAAGCCTTAAACACTTTGTTTGTAATGTACATATTATTATTAATGTAAATACAAAATGTACACGACGAAAATCCCACGTGACAGAATTATTATGTTAATATCCCAATAATAATTTCGATATCTGTCTACTTGAAAGGTTCTTTTTACTCCCTTTATATTAATTCGTGGCGTCTGCTTGTTTGCTTGCCGGCTTGCCGTCATCGTCATGCGACGATCAAGAAGATCTATCAAATTTTTGTTAAAAAAAATAAATAATTATAGTATAATTTCGGATTTTTAGAAATTTTATTGTTTTTTCAAATTGGAATCATTAGAAAAGTTTGATTGGCAACGGCGGCCCGATAACGTCGCGGAATATTTTCTAAATTTGAATTAATCCGTCGGTATACATAAAAGGTGCTTCACTACAAATGTTGAAAATCTAAAATGACTTACAAATGTTTTTAGAATTTAATCTTCAAAGCATGAAGTGTTTTATTAAAGCTCAAAACATCTGACATTTTAGAAATATATTAAATTACTGTAAGTTTAGTGTTATGTTATATGTTTTAATTCGTCTTTAATTGTTGTTATATTTTACAAAGAAAGGGAGTATAATAAAAACTTGGTTTTTATGGGTTATTTTTTTTAAACGGAAAACATGAAAATATTTATAAAGACGATAGAATGCCCGCATCGCTATGAAATCCGATTAAAAACGGATAAAAAAAAATTTCACGCGAATGAGCGTAGAAAGGAAAGAAGAAGGAGAAGAAAGTAACGTCAGATTTTATCACTCATATTTTAGTTTCACCTGTTTGTCTGGAATCTTATAATCGATATTTCACCCACTTTTCAAGACTCGTGGCGACGATCAAGAAGATCTATAAAATATTCGTTAAAAAAATTAATACATTTTTGGATTTTTCAGAATTTTAATGGTTTTTCATACAACTTACTAAGTTGTACGAAAATATTTTAACGCGTCTGGTAGACACGGAATCTGATTATTGTAAAATATTGGATTTTTGGAAATTTTTTATTACTCCCTTTCGTAGCGTCGCTCGACCGAAGCCCAACGCGGAGGTTAAGCGCCAAACCGGTTTCCACTAGTAAATGAGAAAGGGAGTACGATAAAAACTTTTTTTTATGGGTTACTTTCTTGTATCTGTTAAGAAGGACATACATTAATATCATTAATTTATTATAAATACTTTTGTACACGCAAATAATAAATCTTTTTCTTTATAGCAAGGCAGTATAGCGCCACAAGTTTCTTAATAGATTCACTTTGTTTTGCGTTATGTATGATATAAAATAATAAATAGGATTAAATATGTCTTTAATTCATGATTAAGATTTCGACTTATAAGTCTGTATTGGCGAAACACTTCCCATGGCTTCCAAGTAATTTAGAATAGAGGTTGTCAGTGTTGGCTGTATGTACGTTGATTATGTTAGTAGCGTTCTGCAAAGATAACAATGCGAATCAAATCATGGATAATATAAATATCATTGTTTTCATTCACTTTATTGTACCGTTATTTTACAGCTATGTTCCAAAATTAACCAATTTTTTTGAGTTTTTGTCGCTTCTGAAATAAAACTTTTGAAAAAAATTTACTGTGGATTTTAAAAGTAGAAAGGTCTGTTACTAAGAATAAGACACTTTTCTTATAATATACAGGGTATAACTGAGCTAGTCTAAAATACTTTAAAGGTGGATTTCTGCCTTGATTACGAGTTGAAAATGTTCAACAACCATGACATAATATCGATAGACATGGAATAAAGTAATATTAAATGTGCATTTTATTCAACATTTCTGACTTATTTTTTACAAATATAGAGATGGCGGGATGGATTATTCTGTGAGAAAGATGGTTAATTAATATTACTTTTTAATTATATTTTTTTCTGTGACGACTTAATGTCGTCACAATAGTCCAACGTTTTACTTGATATTAGGTCATGGTGGCTTGTAACGTATTGTGGACTAGCTCTGTTGCACCCTGTATATTGTTTATATGCATATATTTTTTGGCAAATTTTGGACTATAGTTGTGTTACAAAGCACACGTTTCTAGACGCCGCGGCCGCGCAGTGCGGGAATAGCCGTGGTCCGCAGCCATTTGCGTGGTCGCTCGACGTCACGTGGAAGGCTTTATGACGCGGGCGACTTATGACGTGGGAAGGCCAAAGATGGCTTAGCATAAAGAATACCACGGTTAAAAAATATATAAGATTTGTAATTTTTTGTGTCAATGGCGTAATGTCAATGGTACATCACGAGTACATTCTCTAGGGGGACGGAAGAAGACGTACAAATCGAAATCCGATTGCCAGCGTTCCTTGAAAATTAGAATTGATATGTGTCCTATTACAAAGATACCGAGGGAATATTTTTACTTTGGATTGGAAATGTAACATAGTGTCATCGACGAAATATTTTTTATCGAGAGATTTCCACTTTTCGCATTTCTCTCTCATCCTCCGTATAAAAATACGTACAATCAAATAATATCAATATTTTACAGAAAAAGAATACTAGTGGTTCACTATCTGAAATAATTTTGTCTAAGCAATAAATAAATTTATTATATGGATGAAAATATGATTTCAGTATGTAGAAATCTGTCGGAAATAATGCCATTCAATATTCGTAGCTTAATATGACACAAAAAATTGAGCAAAACAAAAAACATGTAAACTCACTTTTAGTCAATATAATCTTTTATAATTTCACTTCATCCGTACCTACTTATTAATATATTTAAAAAAATGATATCATCTATGAGTAGTACATAAAAGCTTCTTTTACAAAGAAAAGAATCAGTACGTGATCCAACCTATCAAACGTAACAAAGGTAACCCACACAAAAAAAATTATCTTTGATCACATAATATAGATCATATAAAACGTTGCAAAATATTTCAATGAAATTTGTTTTATCTTAATTAATGTGATGACACTTCAAATTGAGGTATCAGTTTAATGTAGCAGCTTTTTGATTCATCTGCTTGAATTTCCGTAAGTAAGTTAGGGTGTATCTCTACATATTGAGAGAGTATACGTATTTTAAAATTGCAGATACAATTCAATTCAACGTCCGAGTTCTTGCAGTCATGCACGTCATCCGGCGAGAAAACGAATAAGTCTCGTTCTGAATAGAAGAATTTAATATGAATCTGCGCTCCGTTATATAATCTTTTATATAATGTCATTGTGTGTATCAGAGGTAGGTTTTATTACTGTTTTCATGAAATAAATTTAATTACTATTATCATGCAGAAGGAATTGCACACGGTCCGAATCCCTTGTAGTATATCACTTTGGCAGAACACTTTGGAAGGCTTTAGAACGGTCTACAAATATCTACAACCTTCGGGAGACGCCTGGAACAGTCTAGAATCGACGGTAACCTTCTCCTAACCACAAGAAAGGAAAACAACGTGGTCGCGTATAAATAGTGGGTCCAGGCCGCGACGTGATAGCTTTTTTGACATTTCGATCGGTGCGAAGTGAGCCGCGGGTGACGGCCAGTCGCGGAATTTGGGGCGATAGATATCAAGCGAAATAAATAAGTGCGTCGTGCGATAAATCAATGTTCTAACGAGTGATAAATAAAGTGTTACCCAGTGATGACAATGAGTTTATAGACGAGGGATAAATTTCAAAATAGTGTGATTTAAAGAATAGTGCACTGATATAATTAGTGTTAAGTGACTCTGTCCATTTGATGAATAATAAACCACTTATTAATAAATCGTTTCACCACCCGTGTTATTGAATTTTACACAAAAATATCAATATATAGTTAAAAGGAACAGAGTAAACTAATTCTTGATTTCCGGTACAATAAAAAATGAAACAAGTTTTTATATTCTTTGTGTTTTATAGAGTACCTAGCTTTTCGTACCCGTGGTTAAGGATATAGTTGAAAATATGTTTGTGGGGGACAAACAAAGGTTCCATTGTTTTGCAAAATTTCCATTTATTCAAGGCTAGCATGGATGGAATCTCCAGGAAGGAATTGTAGCCTAAGTATTCTGCCGGATCCTAAATCATAAGTACGAATAAATTGGGTCAAATCGGTCAAACGGTGCAGATTTGTAGAAAATGTATCATGGGGAGGTGTGGGAGGAGGTAAATTTATTACTCGCCGGGTTCTAAAGTTAAAGGTTTAATTTGGGTCAAATTGGTCAAACTGTAGGTCTATAGATCTGTACAGAAAATATATCAGTGGAGGAAGTGGAGTAAAGGGGGAGGGGGAAATGTCGCTTATGTTATCCGTCGGGTCCTAAATAATAAGTAAGCCAAATTTCAGTTTGATCAAATAGTACAGTGAATACTACCCACCGCTTACCCAGGACCGTTTTAAGAGCAAAAGCTTCCATATCGGTCCTACTCAATCGTCTCCAGGTTGACATTTTTTTCAACTAACAAGCAGGACCGTGCTGCGCCGGTCGTATAAACCGTTGCGAAGTGGCACGGCCGCTCGAACAAAACCATTTTCTGTCCCCGCCTTAAGATATATCTTTATTGAAAACAAAATACATTAGTGGGTTTTTTATTAGACTTTTTACCCTTTTAAATTCATGTAACAAATGAAACTTATGATGTTTAGCCAATAAAGTAGTTTGTAAAATTGTCAAATCTATAGAGCTGATGCACTTGTAGCAGTAGAATAGGCGGTCTAGCCGCATGTAGAGTACTCAGAGTATGGTAAAATACATTAATACACAATTATAATACATAAAATACATAGAAAGAAAAACAGTAACATAATAATTAGAAGGAAAAAAATACCAGGAAAATACCACAAAAAAATATAAAGAAACCAAATAATAGAAGTGTAAATAACAAAATCAAAGAAATGCAATAAAGTATAATGATAAAAAGAAATTATAATAATAATACTAAGAAATTAATAATACTATAAAATATCGATTGAACGGTACAGATTTGTATTGAAAATATATAAAGCGGTAGTAATGGTAAAGGGTGAGTGGTAAAGGGGGTGGAGGAAAAGTTGTCTTTATTACCCGCCGTGTCCTAAAGAATAAGTTTTTAAATTTTGAGTCCGATCGGTCGAACGGTACATCAGGGGGAGGAGAAGGGGTATAGGAGGAGGAAGGAAATGTTGCCTTAAATAATAAGTATGCAAAATTTGGGTTAACTCTTGGGTTAACAGACATACAGACAGAAAGACATTGAGTTTTATAGGTATAAATATGCTTTGCTATAAGTACCTTTCTGGCAGACGTTACGGATCACATTGCAGGGTCCATGTGGAATCATATCAGGACAAATGTGTTGTTGTGTTGATGGTGTAATATCGTGATATAAAAATAAATTAACAAGGACAGTGTTTATTAACAATTGTATATTTTATTTATTATACTATAACTTATTTAACAAAAAAAAATATGTTGAAAAATACTTAAAATGCAAATGTAAAAAAAAAAGATAATGTATGTTGCAAATATCAAATACAAAAATAACCTAAGCCAGCATAAGTTGGATAGTCTACCGACAGGAAAATGATCTGAGTCCAACATGCTGTGGCAGCGTGGGATTTAATGGAGCAAAGATTTTATCACATATTTTTAGTTATATCAATATTTTTATTTAATTATCAAACGGCATATTACTCTATAAAACACAAATAAAAATCGAAGAGAGATATTGTATAAAAGTTCCAATATGGATTTAATGTTTAATAATTAATTGTGTTAGCATTGATTGTTATAAAATCACATGCTTTGATTGGGTGCATATATATCGTTCACCTTTGAACTGTGAAATTGCATTTGTATTTTTTTTACATATTTCATAGACATAAGATGTTGAAAATAAAGTCGACTCAAATATTTTAATTTAAATTTAGCAAAAAACCACGATGCTTATAAAGTTACGCACAAAGATAAATAAACATTTTATCCGTCAGTATCCAGATCCCTTTTGAAATAATTAGAATGTCTATAGAATGAAAGCCCGAAAAGTTGCAAACTGAGGATGAACCAGCAAAGCTAAAAATATTTATGATGGCTCACAGAACCTCTTTCAGGCAACTCAATCAGACTAGGGTGTAAAGACCCGGAGAAGTAATGCGTGGGTATAAAATTGTGGTTAACATGACGCAATTAAGAAAACAGATTAAGCCCAACATTTTTTTAAACAAAATAGTGCTAAAAGGACGATTGAAAAATAAAAATACTCCGCGTTCTGAATCTTCATGATGCGAAAGATTTTGTGTATAAAAAGTTTACGTAATTTTTTTTTTTTAAAGTTTACGAATTCTAAAAAGAAAAGATATTGAAAATATAAGACATATCATTCAATGGTACGTAAGATATGGACTAACTTAATCTTTCCTCTCTGACGCTGTAATCTGAGTTGAAATTGCCTTTAATTATATGAATATCTCTGTAAATATACTAAATACAGAGTTCATATTTTAGGCATTCCTCCGTAATGTATTTGTGTATCGGATAAAATAATTACAGTCTGTAAATATTTACCGGACGCAACAAATATCAAGACAAGTAAGCTTGAATATCTCGGAAATATTATGAAAGGTCCAAAGTATGGTCTAACTCATCATTCAGGGGAAAATAAGTGGTAAAAGAAGCGCAGGAAGACGCCGCATCTGGACGCCGTGGCTGCGTAACTTGAGGGACTGGTATAAGTGTTAACTCGACTGAATTGTTCCGTGCGGCGGTAAGAAAAGACGTAATCGCCAGAATGATTGTCGGCCTCGGTTTGGAGATGGCACCATAAGAAGAAGAACAAAAATATGTTTTTTCGAAGAATTGACATTCATTTTAGGGATGGGTCGTTCATGAACGAACTGTTCTTTTAGAACAGTTTACTTTACTGAACGAAGGAACGTTCACTAGTTCAGTAAATTCAAGTAAAAATTCAAGTAAATTCAAGTAAAATTTAGTAAAAAATCAGTAGTTCAGAAAAATAATTCATTCATTAAATTCTGCTAAAATTTTTGGGTATTTAAAGTTTTGAGGCGATTAATGGACAAAATTTTTCAAAAATAAATCTCAGCATTTCTCTTCGACATATCGATATATTTTTCCCAGTGATCTTTCCTTTTTCTTTGGTCGCCAAAAGCTTTTCCCCTCAATTTTGTTATATTTTTAGATTTTTTAAAAAACATATATTTAGTAAATGAACAGTAACAGAACAGTTCATTTTACAAAACTTGAAGAAGATAAAAAAACAAAAGTTCTAAGAACTATCGAACGATTTAAAATGAACAGTTCATTTGACTGAACGATCTGGTGAACAAAAGTTCAGTTAACTGAACTAAAATTCCCATCTCTAATTCATTTATCAGTTTCGTAGTAGAAAGTGATGCGGGGAGCGCGGTGCGCAGTGTGTGGCGCACAGGGTGCGTGCTGCTGGATGGTCGATCTACACTCTGAAGTAGCAGGGAGCACGCTGGCCTGTCTGCATGTGCACTGAGCTTACAGTCCAGAAAGGTTAAGTGATAATACTATTATTTCACAATAATCATCATCATTATAAGCCTGCCTGTGGATTCCCCTCTTCCAAGAATCGCCTCACAATTCTCAAGCCGACGCGGTTAAAAAAAAATAACCCAACAAGAACGATTCAAGAAATTATGCAGATGAAGCATTTTACAGAGAAACGTGTTGATTGAAATTTTAATGTAGAATTAAATTTTTCGCTAAGGAAACCGTAAATCATGAGCAGTCCGGACAAGAATCATTGTTGAGCTGAAAATGTGGTCTCAATTTTTTTCATCGTCTGGGTCGTTTCCTTTTGAATTTCGACTTCTCTAAGTGCCTTGCATAAATCACGCTTTTTATTCAAGCCGTCCCCATTGTGGAGGACCGCCATTCAGCCGAGGAAAGTTCCCCGAAATGTCTTGGAATGGTGAATAAAGTAGTTGCTTTTCAGTACGCAACACGGATGGTGGCGCCACTTCCTTTCAGGGGGAAACGGCCGCCCGAAAGGGGCTAAATGAGATTTGGGATCTAGCAAAGAATTTGCGTGTGTCGTATTAAGGATCCTTAGAAACGTACGGATAATACACAGCACAAATAAATAAGACCCGCCACGAAGGTGACATTGCTGTCACATCGATTTCGTGAAATATTTTCACCATTCGAAAATAATAGTCCCGCGGGAGGCCTCAAATGGTCAAGCAGAAAAGTTCACCGTATTATATATAAATATGTGTTTACATATTTACTTACTTACCATAACGCCCTTTTCTCGTGGGGGTAGGCAGAGAGGATAGAACGCGACATTTTTCTGTCCTACAAGCTCGACAATTGTTGAGACTCCTAACAGGACCATTATCCAGAAGGAGTGCTTAATATGTTTAAATAACAATGAGAATTATAATTTCAAAAATCACATTTTGGAAGCAAACCATTCTCTTGATATTAGGTAACAAGGACATTGAAATTTGACATAAAAATAAGAAATTTCAGAAATTATAAAGAATGTTGATAGAAAATTAAATATAATAAACAATCAAATCCGTTTTCGCTAATACCAAACTTTTAAATTTGTTTTCACATCAGTTTTTAATTAAGTAGTTATTCAACACGAGGAAGAAATTCGTCTTTATCCATGTAATCTTCTCGTGTTCATGTCACAATGAAGGCAGTGAAGCGTAATCCACTTGAGACCCAGGACTATTCTACGAGTAAAAGCTTCCATATCGGCCCTACACTTTGTCATCCAGATTGGCATTGTTTAATGCAAAAACGGTTTCCTCGCTACGCCGCGGACGAATCAAAAGCACTCGCGCTGTGCGACAAGGAGGCAGCACAAACTATGTTACTATCCTTGAGGCGCACAAAGAAACGAGAAAAACTTTATTTAAACGAAAATAATCAACTATATAACAAAATGTAAAAAAAAAATAACGCAATATAAAAATAAACTATAAAATAAATATAAAAGTTATAATATAAAAATTTAAAATTATATAAATGGAAAAAAAGACAGTAAATGCATCAGTTACTAGTTTATACAGATATATGGGGAAACCTATACCGAGCTGATAATTGGAGGAGTGAGGATAGATCACAAATTATTAGTTGACATAGAAGATGACGTGATTTTGGGCCTGGACGTAATGGAACAGTATGGTTGTATATTGGATACGAAAGAACGAGTATTGCGAATTGAAAAAAATTGGTTATATTCTCTTCGGAGGATAGAAGTGATGGAATGCCAATCACAACAACAAGAACGTGCACCCCGCTACACAAACAAGACTGAAATGAAAGACGAGTCTTCGGTTATCAAACGTCTAATGGAAACAATAGAGGACAAGTGGAATCCAGAAAGACTGCGGACGGATCAGATAGAAGACGCAGGTATCCTGAGTTGGAGGAAATCTTGAGTTATAGGAAAATCAATAAACCGCGTCCCAGTATGGAAGTCTTTGGAAGTTGAAAAAGGCCTTCTAAAGAGGAAACGAGAAAATTCAAATGAAAGAATAATCATCAAGTAAGTCATAGTTCCTCGGTGTCGAGTGAACGAACTGTTACAGGAAATGCATGGAGTAGTAGGAGAGCACCTCGGAATGACTAAAACGTTGGCTAAAATTCATGCACGCTTCTATTGGGTGAAGAGCCGGGAGGACGTCAAGAACTAGTGTCGGCAATGTGACATCTGTGCCAACAACAAAAGACTGAACAAAAGATGATGTAGTCCACCGAATACAGCGAAGACCAAAGACCAAAATGAAAGTCGTTCATCTGGACCGGTTGACTAAATACCATGGAGATAGCGATGATCCTGTTCGGGACGAACAGTCTTTAAGAGCGGGAGGCTGTGTTAAGAGGTACTGAGTAGCTGCTAAGTGCTAAAAATAAACCGTGACGGCGGACTGATTACGCACGCGATCCGGGGCACTCATCCGTGACAACATTATCTCTCTGGAGAATTCGATAACATTCGTACGACGAATAAATCCGTATGAAGAATAATCTAGAAAGTTCGGAATGTTTCTCGTTAGTTCTCGAAACAATCCTTCGGGAGAATTTTGCTATATAAAAGGAACGTGACGCGGGCTCGAATGAATTCAGTTTGTGAAATTGGCGACATCAGTGATAATACATCATGCGATATTAGTAAGTGAAACCAGCGACATCAGTGATAATACATCATGCGATATTAGTAAATGAAACCAGCGCAAGTAAAAAGGGAATTAAAGAGGATACCAAGGCGAATTGTTACTGTGGACGAATATCTAAGAGTGTTTTTCAAAAGTGATTAGGAAGTGAAAGGACTAGAAATAGCGTTAATTAGTGCAAATTAAGAAAAAGTTAAAAAAATAATAATTGCGTGAAATATTTGGAATGCATCTGGCAACTACACAATAAAGAATAGTATTAAAAATTAACTCGTGTCCAGGAATTTCTTTGGTAATAAATTAAATTAATAAATGTCTGATGTTTTCATTTGTCTCCTAAAGCCACGTCCCGTGACAATATTATTGGTTACAGCCGATTTCATTCTATTTTAGAAATTAGTATGATAACTGAACTTATGATTAAATAAAATGAAAACATTAATTCGTTATCAAAATTAGTTTGAATTCAAATTAAAAAAAAAACATTTTTGATTGATTTCCCAATACACTTTTTCGTTTTGACTTATATATGGCTAATAATTAATTGCTTCATCTCAATTTGAAATTCAAAAATAAAAAGCTCCACATGGTTGAAGGGTTAAAGCTAGTATGATAATTTTATTGATAAATTATGATAATATTATGGATATCCCACAATTCGTCATAAGAATACCAAGGGAAAAATAAATGATATCATGTACGTACGTGATACACCAACGTAGAAAAAACCTTAATGAGAAAACACACGGAGGCACATGGCACCTGATATTTTCACCGTGTTTAAATTAATTGCTTTAGTAAAAAAGGCAAGGATGGTCACGCAATATTTAATACTGATTACTAAAGAAAGCCTCGATGAGGGCTCTATAGATTAGCGAAGTACTATTATAGCTATTGGAGACTGTAGATTTTACCACAAATTAACTGTTTTAAATTAATCAAATATATTATTAACTTTGTTTATATAACAACATATACTATTGGAAGAGCACTGTCTGCTAGAATACAGTAAATTACTAGTGTAGCAAGAGAGGGCGTCAAATTAATGTAATGTCAAGACCCTCAGCAACAATGAAAAAGCTTATTTAATTTTGTAAACACTGTTAACATTGTTCACATTCGTAAACATTGAATAAACATTGAACAAACCGATTTCGAATAAAATTTATTTTTTTCAGTAGGGTGATTAAAATTTATCCCTAACATATGGAAAATATTTAAATAATAAAAAATCACGTTTATATTCAAATGAATTAAAAAGGAAAAATTTTTTCCCTCACTCTCCAAATGAATGGTGGACGCTTACGATATTAATATAGATGGAAGGAAAACGCTTACGCTTTTATTTTTCAAATGAGGCAAAAATTTTTTGGTTCCAAATTTATTTTTTGTAATATAATTTTCCACTTTTTAGTCTTAACGAATCTTGTAATCGATTTTGTGCTCACCTACTTTTGCAGATGAAGTATGTACTTGTAAAAGTTAATATGTGAGAGTTGCAAAAAGGATAGACCCAATGGTCTATAGTTATTATACAATTAATTTACGAAGTAAACTTCGCTTATGGAGTATATATTTTCATGCAAAATCACTCGCCATCTTTTTTTGTTGAGCTTATTAACGAATTTCCCATATCGAACCTTGATTAATTAATTATGATAGATTAATTGATTAATTAGTGCTGTGTCATGTATTGCCATCGTGTATTGTCATGTGTGCAAAATTTTAGCTCGATTCTGCATTGGGAAGGGGGGAAATATCGATTATAAAATTCTGTCTAGATAAACAGGTGAAGCTAATACAAGCGTGGTAAAATATATATTTTTATACAAAAATATTATTTTATATATTTTTATATAAAAATATTCTCTTACATATATAAAACACAGAAAAAATGAGGATAATAAATTGCACCTTCTTTGAGAAATTATCACACGAAAATTAAATTATGTTCATTCACGTTCAGTAACTGTGGCTACACATATGTAGTGCTTAAACATATAGTACAAAACAGACATGTTACCTAAATTAATGCAGCTTCGATTTGTTGATAGGATTATACAGAACACAATGCAGTTTATTTGAAAAGCCTAGGAAAACCCGTTTAGAAAATCGATACCTGAAAATGCGAAAAAAACGGTGTGCGGAGTAAAACGAAAATGGCCGCCATTTTTAAATCAGATACAATTAAAGTTTTTAAAAAAAATTTGTATCATAAGGGAAAGCACGACCAAATATGATCAAGCGACCAATTATTATTTTTTTGAACCACATACATACAGAACGGATTGACTCATTATCTAATTTAAAAGCAATGTTACATATAAATTAGAGAAATTGAATATTTATAAAAGGTTGATTGCTTTCGAAATTATTTATGAAAATATAAATGTTAACTTCATTTTCACAAATACCCAACATTTATTTATTTGCTCATTGAACCATATTTTTTAATTATTTCAGTAACGCAAACATACATATAATTTTTTCAAATATCGTCGGCTTAGAGTGTAAACCTGCTATCTGCACCAGAGTGAATTATACAGGGGACAATAAAAACACTTCAAAAAATTAAATATAACTGCAATCGAAAAAATGAAAATACCGTTGAAAGAATGTATGATCCCGGTCTTTACAAGCTCATTTGTGTATTGAAATATTCAGTAACCTTTTAGTAATTAGAGTTTTTATATTATAGCAGGTTTTCTCACTTAAATAGTAAACAATGAAATGGACATAGCAGGTTTTCATACCAATAAAATTCAAACATATATCTCAATAATTACATTAATTTACGTTACTCGTGTGGTAAGTTTTCATGATACTGATGATAATCAAGCGGTAAAGTAGATTTAAGTTATTGCATGCCATTAAATCTTCTCGCTGTTTTCTCCGGGAATCGTGTAGATTTTTCATTGTCTCCATTCGAATGGTTGTGCAACTGTCGATTTTCTTTGTGGTAAATTTCTCCAAGGATCACTGAAATTTTATTAAAAATATATTTCACCATCAGTAGTTATACTTCAGTGATCTTACATCCGTAACTTTTGCATCTTCTTTGTCACGACCAGGACGGATGCTGTTAAAAAACTGAATATTGCCAAAAACTTTGAAAAAATTGCGATTAAAATAAAAAACACATGGGTGCGGTTTTTTTCTCGCTACTTTGCAAATGGCTACATAGTCAGCAGGAACATTAATATTTTTATTTTTTAATGACCGTTCAATACTGGAATGCAAACTATATACTTCCATTTGCCCTGTACGTATGCCCTACTTCAAGGAACTTTTGTTCTATTACTATATTTCAGTTCATTGAAATGTTCAGAAGAACATTTGCCATTGTGCTATTCCTTTTTTGGTTTGAGCATTCGTCACCGTAGAAAATTAATTTGGATTGAGCTGAGACTGTTGGTAAAATTTTATTTTCTATAAAATCTAACCAAATACTGGCAAACTCCTCAGCGTTAACTTCTCCTTCAATTTCATTCCAAATGAAACAAAACACGATTTAATGACATTGTAAAATGTTAGGTTGTGAACTTGCAGCTTTATTTTGTAGTTAAAACTACTAACATTAGATTTGGGAGCAGTGAGTACTGATTGCAAATCTACCGTGAATACCTACATTCGATTCTGAATTTTTATCAATCTCCTTTTCTTTTCTGGCTTCATCTTTCCTCTTTACGTGATTCCTGTAGTACTCATCAGGTACTTTGCCCGGAGAATATGCTGCACATTTTTCACATTGATCTTTCTTGGGATGAAGTAATCCGATATTTTTCATGTCAAACACTTCATAAAATATTGTAATCGAGAGTGGTCGCACGTAATGAGATTCACACCAATCTTTAACATAGAAATCAAAAACCGTTGTTTAGAGAACCATTCCGGTAGTAAATAATTTGTGTTGGTTGTCGCCCGGCAGTAGTGAGATTTCATAACAGGTAAGGAATCAAAAAATCCATGAAGCTCTATACGTTCTTCTTCAAAAGGTTTTGGACGACTAGATTTCGTTATATTTTCTACAGATTTAGAGTTTTTCCAATTGAGAACGGTCCATTGGCCCACTCCTGTAGTATTTAAAAAAAAGTTCTACATGCTCTGATCAAAACGTATCATCAACTTTTAAATAGTAAAATAGACTCTGGGCCCTTCTCAATTTACTTTGTGATTTAGTTTTCCTTTTAATTCATATACAAAGTTACCATATTATCGATAAAAGTTTTTTTTGCCCCCATGTCAGCTTCCAAAAATCATGAAAAATCTTTTGTCGGCATTCTTCAGTGACATAATGCATTTCATAACTCCTTTTGTATCCTTACATTTGTACCTGCCTTTAATGATGCGGAGCTGCTTAATAAAATAACAAAATACACGGAGCGCTCACAAATACGCGCCGCCGTCACAACTTCTCAGTACAAAAATGACATACTAACATGGAGATAGCAGCTTTTCGCTTTAAGTATTTTGTGCGCCTAAAATAGCAGGTTTACGTTTCCTTCAAAAAGCATACTTTATATTTCGATATCGATTTAGCTGTTTATAATATATTTATGCAGTTTTTTTTTCTCTTTCCAATGATATCAAAAACGTATTTTACCCAAAAAGTGTAGATAGCAGTTTTACACTCTAAGCCGACGATATATTCTTTTTACTTTCGATATTCTTTTTATTTTCAATAATATCTACTTGTTTTTTCTCTCCATATTTTTTATTAAAATTTTCAATTATTGATTTATTTTATATAGTATTTATAAATAAAACAAAACACATTCTATATCAGGGAGGATTATTTACGTATATGGAGTAAATATATTGAAACTCTTAGAAAGTGATATTAAAACTCTAATAATTTTGAAGTTGCCATAAACTAATCAACTATGACTTCAAAAGTTAGATGTACGTCTACAACGATTAATTTTTCGCAAATTAAAATAATAAATAGGAATAATTTAATATAAGATTATGAACGTAAGCTGTAGAGATCCACGTTTCATAATGAAGATTAAAATAATTTAACGTGAATAGAGTCATTTTATTCAAGTCTTTAAATAATATAAGTCACAGTCTTCGGAAACACGCTGGAACGTCGACGACGGTAAATGCCAGCAACGCTCGGACTACAAGCGATAAAAATATGAATCGGTATACAGACACTCTATCGCAAGAAACAATTCGTAAGCGCGAAATAAAAAAAAACATTAAGCGATTGCTCCGTAACTTTTTATGCCGAGATTCCGAATTGCTAATTAAACGGATTAGGGATTCAGATCGAGAAACTGTTACACGTAAATTTACGAAACCCGTAAAGTAAGTCGGGGGTTTTTCGCAGAGTTTGCGAGCGCGAGGCGGAAACAGCCGAAGGGCGGCGGAAACTGCCGAGGGGCGGCGGAAGCACCCCGGGCCGGGGGCAGGAAGGAACCCCCTCCCCGCGGGTGTGAGTAACGGTGGGCAGCTATGGAGCTCGGCTAACTAACGGAGCCGGGGAAGGAGCGATGTTGAAAGAGATTCGACGTTGCGATGGTCCCCCGTGTGCAGAGAACGCGACCTTGCGGCAGCGTGCTGGGGTTTAAGGTACCCTATTTTAAAATGTCAAAAAGTATCACGTCAATCATTTTATCGTACACTCGTGTAGAATATCGAAGATTAATGGAATCGTTTGGGAACGTACGTGTACCACCCAGCGACAGATGATTAATTCCTAAAATAAAAATATATTGTTATAATATTGTAATATCACGGTGGAAGCTATAAGTTTCTGATCCGGCGTCTGGATCACTGGACTTTAAACGGTAATATGAAGTGCATCGATGTAATTTTATTTTATAGTAAATACAGATGCATCTTCATTCCACTAATTAATCGATAATGTAGTTAAGAATGCATAAATTTATATTTACGTAGAAAAATGGAACTAAAATAAAACATAATAATAAGATAACCTTTTGACAAAGGGACTAATGGCCAGCTCATACAGGTCGTAAGCCCCGTACCACCATTTAAAGACTTCCATACACGTTTTCCATATAAATTACGTCTTTATGAGACTTTTATAATTAATCTAAATTAAGGAACAAAATTCGATAATTGTATTTTCCGAATGTACATATAAAAATATGACTATTACTGTATTACGTGGTTTTATTGTTACTCCTTCTTCACTGAATAGGCAAGACCTTAATCTTAGCTTTTTGTTGCAAGCAACTTAAATAATGGGGTAAGCAATATACCGAAAAATGAATATAATAAACACCCAGATCTGTCTCAAACGTCCTGTCCTTCATCCGAACTGAAAAAAATTCATTTATCTCGAAAATACAAAAAATATACCTTCCTAAATGCTTGTTATTATCGATAATACTTTATGTGTGGGGTTTAAAAGCAAAAGCACCAATGTCCAAAAAAAAAATTAATGCAGTCACCGATGATTACTAATTTCCGGTGTACAGAATTTGAGATTTTATAGGAAACATGATTTTGAAGGGAAAAATACATACAATTTAGAATTCGAAACATTTTTTCAATTTTTTGTATACCTTATACATAGCCTTTGCTTTGCCCCAAACATGAGGTCGAATTCAATATATTATATATTAGTAACTCTCTATGACTACAATATTTTTTTTTGATATAGCTGCCTTTATTTTTATACCCCAAATACCATAGACTTAGCACCAATTTATTTTACCTATGAAAATAATTTTCACATTTCTTTTAAAATTTTATAAATAAAATATATACAAACCTTTAAACTATTCAGGTCCTGAGCCATTGACTTCCATATACGTTTCACATATAAATAGCTTCGTGTCTGTGAGAATTTTAAAATTTATCGTAGTTTGACATGAATTATCTTTATCCATTAGACAAAAACTATACATTCAAATTCGGTTATAAATTTATCATTTTTATTAATGGTATTTGTGTTTATAGAACTCCATATTTATTTTTAATGAAATTTTAGATAAACTTAATTTAAATAAATATTATTATAAAGTTCTGCAGGTTAAGTATTTTCAGGTAAAGTGATTTCATTAAAAATTAATTTATCAGTTTTATATTAACAGATGAAGATGTTTACAGTTGAAGAACTTTAGTAAGTTTTCATACTAGCTACCAGAGTTTGATGGCTGGCATATTGGACAATCGATTGTCGGGAAATTGGCTGTCAGGTAATTGGCTGTCGGGTAATTGGCTGTCGGGTAATTGGCTGTCGGGTAATTGGCTGTCGGGTAATTGGCTGTCAGGTAATTGGCTGTTGGGTAATTGGCTCTCCGGTAATTGACTGTCGGGTAATTGGCTGTCGGGTAATTGGCTGTCGGGAAATCAGCTGTCGGACTGTGGCTGTCTGGAAGTTAACGGACGCCTCTGGAGAATCTGGAGCAATGGTTTGGCTATTCTACTGAAATTAACACAGCTAACACACATTGAACAAATAAGAACTAAAAAATAAATGTTGTAATGAAAAATAAGAAATTGCCAAAGCAGTTGCTAAACACAACCTGTAAATCTTTATAACTTTTCACGTAATCTTGGAAACTGTAATAAGCCCGCACTAATTAAACCGCCTATAAACGACCCACATTACTTACCTTCAGTCTTCTTTGATAATCGTTTAATCCATAAAACACTCCTTCAGCTGCTAGCGCCGTGGAATAGCAATTAACGCAACATAATTTTGAGGTTACCGCAGGGTTAATTTATTGTATACACCGGGACTATATATATCTCGCCACGGCTCCATACATCGGGAGGGCGGCGGCGTTAACTCTAACCCTCCATTGCATACAACCTGCGAGACTTTTTGAAATTTATTATTTTGCATCGTTAGAATTTGTGACCTGCACAAGTATTCTATGCTCCTGGTGCATTGTAACTCATAGTATTTTATAACCGGCGAGTAATAAAACAATAAATATGTTACACAGTCTTAAAATTCTAGAATTAAAGTAAATATTTTAAAAATAAGTCAGTGTCGTCATGATAAGATATCTATAGGTCGCACATTCCTTAATGAAATGCGTATGTGTGATAATGTGTTTGTGCCAGCTTTCACCGTGATTCTTTCATATACTCACAGATATCAGGCCTATTCATATATAATTAATTACACTTTTGTATTCTGAAGTGTTCTTTGTGCCAGCTTTTACCGTGACCCCTTAAGTCACATGCCTACGTTAGTATAGATACCACAACTATATGACCCCATATTACTTTTTAAAACTAGGCTGGAGACATAAGTTAAGTACGAGTTTAATTCAGTACAAAGCCTTAAGGCGATCGTCCAGCAGATTGACAAAATTTCACCATTTTTTCTCTTGCGTTTTTTATCACATTTTGTACGGAAATATCTCATTTTAAAATTTATTCATCAGGTTACGTATATATTAAATACGGATATCTTATCAAAATAATACAAATTAAATTATATAATTGATTAATAAATTACCAAACCTTCGATGTTTTGAAAATGAAGAAAATTGCTCCACTTTGTGGGCCTTTTATGACTGAATGGCTCGTGACATGTCTTTTTTATTCAATAATATTACAAAATAAACGATTATCTTAAATTTATTACAATTATTGCAAAATCTGTTAGTTTGTTTATATGCATATATAACTATGTTTCTTTAATAAATTAAAGGAATAGACATTATTATTTTAAAATTAATACAAAAAAAATCAAAAACTTATTCTCAATTTCAGATTTTAGCTATTTAATCAAGGCAATGCGTATTGTGTCATAAATACGTTGCGTCTTATATCTAAAATCAAGAATATCGACAAAAATTTTTTTTTTTTGTTTTTATCACCCTGACTTCTGACCCTGATGGACCCTGCAATGGGATCCGAAACGTCGGCCAGAGAGATCACATATCTTCTTCTTCTTCTCGTGCCCTGTCCGTTGACCGGACGTTGGCTATCATGTTGGCTATGCGGACTTTGTTTACTGCGGCCCGGAACAGCTCCCCAGTACACTGGCCAAACCACTGTCTCAAGTTTTTCAGCCATGAAGTCCTCCTTTCGGCAATCTTTCCCTGCATTATGAGATGCAAGATCTCATATTTCTCTGGATGTCTCATCACATGTCCTAGATATTGAAGTTTTCGGATTTTTTATTGTCTTAATAACTTCTTTTTTATTATTCATCCGAGCCATAACATCTTCATTCGTAACTCTGTCCATCCAGCTTATTTCGATAATTCTTCTGTAGATCCACATCTCGAATGCCTCAACTCGCTTTGTCAGTTCTTTGGTAAGCGTCCATGCTTCCATTCCATAGAATAATACTGAAAACACGTAGCATCTGACCATTCGAATTCGTAATCCTAGGTTGAGATCATGACTGCAGAACATCTTTTTCATGCGGATAAAGGTTGCACGAGCTTGCCCATGCGGCATTTGATTTCAACCGAAGGATCCCATCTTTCATTTAATTTGCTACCCAAGTATACAATACAATACAATTCTCTAGTTTCGTTCCAGCTATACAAAGATTGTCATTCAAGTTAACTGCATTATTTTGGCTTGTAAGCATGTATTTTGTTTTGTTTGCATTAGGTTCTAACCCAAACTTCTCACATGTCTTCACTACTTGATTCAGCAGAAGTTGCAGATTCTCAATGCTACTTGCAATAGTACCGTATCATCTGCATAACGCAGGCTGTTCAGGATCTTCCCATTTATAACAAGTCATTGAGTAGATTCTTGCAGAGCTTCATTGAATATTTTTTCTGAATATAAGTTGAACAGCATGGGTGAAAGAATACATCCCTGTCGCACGTCTCTCTTTATTTCTATTTCTTCTGTTAGACATTAACATTTGTATTCACATTTCTACATCTTTGGATTAGTACTTGAATACTAAAAAGCGCTTCCCGAGTACTCAACCCATTTCGAAAGCCAAATTGTGTTACACCTATCTTTTCTTCCACTTTGCAATACATGCGACCATGTATAATTTGCAAAAATACCTTTAATAAGTGGCTCATCAAACTAATTGTCTGGTGGTGACTGCATTTTCTTGCTTTCGTTTTCTTTGGGAGAGTAATAAAAGTGGATCAAAGCCAATCTAGAGGTATAATTCCTGTATTGTATATTAAATTAAAGAGCTTTGTCAACACTGGGAGGCCCTTATTCCCTATAAGTTTCAGGATCTCAGCCTGTATTCCATCTGGGCCCGCTGCTTTCCTGGGTTAAGAGAGACGAATTGCATGTTCTACCTCATTTGTTGTGATTGGTGGGCCTGTTGTAATATTTCCCGTATCATATTCTTCGCTTCTATTATCACTGAAAAGTTCCAAGATGTAGTCTTTCCATCTTTTTAGTTTATCGTTTATATCGATAAGAAGTTTTCCATCTCGATCTTCCAGTTGCCCTATGTCGATTTTATGACTGATTCCAGTCAATTGTCTAATTTTCTTGTGTACTTGGAATATATCATGTTTATCATATTTTATTATGGAATATATAAATTTTTCCTGCGCCATCTCTGTGATGATTTTCTTTGATACATTGCAGATGTATTCAATATTTTCAATATTTTCTTCACTATTGTATAGTTGAGTCTGGAGGTCGGCGAATTGTGTTTCTAATATTTGTTTTGCTTCTGAACACAGATCATTATTTTTAAGCTTATTATTATTTAATTTCAAGGCCCGTTCTTTTTAAACAATTTTCTTAAAACGCAACCTAAATTCTGCCAGAAGTAAATTATGATCCGATGATACATCAGCACCCGGGTATGTTTTTGCAGACTTAATCGAGTTCTTGTATCTTTTGCTGATAGTAATAAAGTCAATTTGATTTCGAAAAGTTCTTTGGCCTGAGTCTGCTGGCGACTTCCGTGTATATAAACGCTATATATATACGTAGCTAAAATATTACCAATCTGTGTGAATATACTCACTCATAATTCACCAGTTTGCGAGGTATGGGATAAAATATGAAATTAATGTATTACACTACTAGTAAGATTGTATGATCTCTGATACACGCTGATTCTTTTATGGAAGGTGTTACGAGCTTGCTGTGTTCGTTACGCACTGGAGGTTATCTGCGTTTGGCCTTTTTTGCACAGAACTTTTAGCCGCGTTGAACGTTGCTTGGGATGAACTCTCATCGTACTCCCAATAATTATTATTTAACACTGCCGTGCATCATTTAAAATCTCATTATGACCTTGGCAGTAGCACTTGTACTGATCTGTTCAAAAATAGGGAACTAGACATACTAGGGTAGATAAACCATTGAAATAAATAATCAATTAACTTTTATAAATAATCAAATACTTTTATTTGCATGTCCTGAGAATCCAATGACAGGATATTGGAGTGCTGTCAGCAGCGGCGCGCAGCCACCCGAAAAAGGTCGAACCCCGACACCGCGAGCAGAGCCCGCTGTACACTTATCAATCCAATGCCATTATAATAAATTGTACTGTTGAGATTCCTAAACTAAAAAAAATAAAAAAAATAAAAAAAACTTCATACTTTACGCATTGTAAACAAAACAAACTCCATTGTAAACTCAAATTGTATGGCAAATAAAAGTGATTATCTTACTACTTACTACTGTCTACTGCACTAAAATAATATATTCATTTTAATTAAGATAAATTCTTGAAGTCTCTCAGACGAAATTGTTTTGTTGTTGAGAAACATGTATGGAAGTATTATATACAATGGGCTAATGTTTTAAACGTGTATGAGCTGGCTTAAGTGATCACTCTACACAATGCACTTACACAATTACTCTACAAGTTATATGTAAAGTCCCATCAAATATACGGAATTTTCAGATTTGGAATAAACCTATATTTTTTATTTATTTTGAGAACATACAGTACAATGTAATAAAAAATTATTAATGTAATATCAAAAAAATATTTATTTGGTATGACCAGTGAAGTTTCCTCGAAATAAGAAAAAAAATGATAAAGAATATGTGATGAAAGTTTAATTATGATAATTCATGAAAAGGGAAGGGTGGTAAGAGGAAGGCAATGGGATTTAATTATTTCAATAATCATAAATGAGATTACGGAGTTTCATTTTAAATAGAGGCAAATTGTCGATAAAAATGTATATACATCTTTAAAAAAATGAAAATATGTGGAAGTTCTGATGATGGAATTGGTGAACATTGCATTTTGTAGAGTGATCATTTAAGCCAACTCACACAGGTCATCACATGTTAATTATATAAATAGCTTCATCTCTGTGAAACTTATTTATCGTAATTAAAAAAATATTGTATTATTCATTTAACGACTTACGCGTGTGTCTACAATTGCACTTTTAATTTTGGACGTTCAATGTAACCTTGCAAATAATTAATTTTAAATATATCATGAAACAATTTTAAAAAAGCATAGAAAACTCAAAGCACTTCTAATACATTTTAATGATGGAAATAAGAAGATAACAAAAGTTCATCCATTTTTTAATTAATAAAATCGCAATCATTAAATCACAATCCGAATGATTATCACGCCACAATTATGGTTTACATGAGTTATTTTAAAAACCCCAAACAATACTTGGATCAATAAATTATTAAATGTTGGTAAGTAATAAAAGAATTAAATGTTTTTCAAAATTTTCTTGTGTAACTTTGTGAAAGGGCATTTTAAAAATTTATTAAAAAATGGTAACTTTGTTAACTTTCACTATTTGATTATAAAGATTAGAAAGTTTTCGAAGCTAACGCATCATCTTCAGTAATGTTACTAATACTAAACTACTAATACTAATACTAAAAAACTAAAGGACGGCGTGAGGAGTGGATTAAAATTTTTGCCTTTTCTATCTTTATTTTTGTAGCGATTAATAGTAACAAAAACTCCATTTATTACGTCACCTCCTCTGCGCCTAATGACCACGCCCACATATCCATCGGACTCTAATCCCCACCCCACTCCTCACGCCGTCCTGGTTACTAACATTTTGTTTAAAACCTGAATGCGTTAAATATATAAAATATTAGTAACTAGCTGTTCACACCCGACGTTGCACGGGTTAAGGATTAAGTTTAAAATAAATTTATGAGGGTAAACAAAAGTTAGATTCGAACGGTATAGATTTGCATCGAAAATATATCAGGGGGAGGGGATAAGGTAAAAGAATAGAGGGGAATTGTCGCATATGTTACCTGCCGAGTCCTTAAGAATAAGTTTCCAAATTTTGAGTCTGATCAGTCAAACGGTACAGATTTGCATCGAAAATATGTCAGGGGGAGGGCAAGGGTTATGAGAATAGGGGGGAAATATTGCCTATGTTCTAAAGCATAAGTATGCAAAATTTGAATCGAAGCGGACAAACGGTGTGGATTTATATAGAGAACAGACAGACAGACATTGAGTTTTATAGGTATAGATATTGTTAACATCTTTTTAATTTTAGAGAATTTTTTCCCCGTAAGAATGATTCCTGATAAAAAAATTCTTAAATTAGAAAAAATTTCAACGACTTTGCCATAGTAATGTCAAATTTCATAATATTGGTCCCAATTCCCAAATCCCACAGTCCCAATAACATACTTTCATATTAAACATATTTTAATATTAAATAAATTAAAATATTACAGTATGCACCAATTATATAGATACATTCGATTGACCGAAAATCTTTTAAAATAAATAAAAACACTTTACTTTGTATTAAACCACGATTTATAATAATACAAAGTAATACAAAGTAATACAAAGTAATACAAAGTAATACAAAGTAATACAAAGTAATACAAAGTAATACATAGTTTAATACAAAGTAAAGTGTTTTTATTTATTTTAATATGTCAAACCACAAAGTTATTGCTTTCTACCAAAGTATAAAAATCTTTTGTTGAAAGTAAATTATTATTATTTTTCTATTTTCTTAGATGGATACAATAGAAAGCGCCTTCTGAAAAATAGTTTTCTACTTTAAATAACTGGAAAGTGCTGCTTTTTTATTTAACAGAAAAACGTCAATGTATGTAGGTTATGCGATGCTGATACACGTGTGCTTACTAAGGCTCTTAAATACTCTCAATTCGTTATTTTTAAGGAACACGAATAATTATTTAGACATTACCACGATAGTGACATTTAAAAAATATTTGTATGATGTTTTATATTTTTAATCTCGAAAGATAATCTGATTTATTTTTTAAAAATTATAAAAACATATAGGTACAAACAAGTTTATTTTAGATATTGTATTTGTCCACGAAACTTGCATCAATAGCATATCTCACTTAACTTGAGAATACGAATACGTAACTTTGGATAAAAAGTGTTAATTAAAGAATTGGATAATATATGTGTGAAATATTCAAGAAACGCTTATTGACTGTGAATTTAAGAACAGTGCCATAGTTTGTGTCCGGTGACTTTTTGGGAATAAAAATAAAACTTTAATTAATTTTGGCTGATTCACTTGTCTCCCACAGTCATGTAACGTGACAATGTATTAAAATAGTTGAAAATAAAGTTTTGTTATGAAAAATACATGAAAAATAACACTAGAAATATTTTTGAGTTGATGTATAATTATTATGTTGCACTTAAATGATTAATTACTGTTTTGTTGGTGAAATTGTAATTTTTCAGAAAATATCTTTGCATATAGATTTGTGAATTGAAATTTTGTACTGACACAGTTAGGCCTCTTTCCATTTAAGAAAGAAAATAGAATTAGTGTGTGTAAGCTGTGCTTTGTTGGTGTTTGTACCCGTAAATACCAACATAATGAAACAATGTGCGTCGTACCCACGGCTTGCAGACACTAATTCGATTGTATTATTATCTTATATATCTGAAAATGTAAGAATATTTTGGTATCCTTAATAATCTTACTTTAACTTAAATATTAATACAAAAAGAAATCTCTCGTGGGCGTGTACAATAAACACAAAGGCACGTTTCCTATATCACAGCCTTAAAGGTTATTGACGAAATCTTTCTCATATTTCGCTTAAAAAAGTTCCTTCCGCGTTGGAACTGCGACTCAGTTAAGATAATGACGCACCTTAAAGTTTCAAATTTCCAAAATAACCCCTTTGACAGCCCGCGTAAAATATTTAAGTATTCTGTTTAGATTCCTCCCTCTTCCCTTATTCCCTTCACCGCCAGAGTTTTTGTGTAAAGATTTTTTATAGCCGAACTTGAAAGGACCCCCTAGGAAGCTGCGAAACGCCTCGTCCCAAGGAGAACAGCTCCGGGAAATACCACATTAGGGCTCAATAAAAACTGAGATAATGTGGGAGAATATGAACGATACAGTCAAGAAAATTAACCATTTTTTTAATTGTGTTTCTGCGACTTTTTACGTTTTTTTTTGTAATTGTTGAAGATATGGATAATCGCAAACATTCAGAGATTTTGGCTCACGTAATATTTTATACCATTTCTATACCTATAAAACTCAATGTCTGTCTGTCTGTCTATCTGTTCTCAATACAAATCCACACCGTTTGTCCGATTCGATTCAAATTTTGCATACTAGTGCTTTGGGACCCGGCGGGTAACATAGGTAATATTTACTTCCAATTCTCATACTCCTTCCCTTCCCCCTGATTATTTAGATATTTTCGATGCAAATCTATAACGTTCGACCGATCGAACTCAAAATTTGGAAACTTATTCTTTAGGACTCAGCGAGTAACATAGACGATATTTACCCCCTATTCTCATACCCCTTCCCCACCCCCTGAAATATTTTCGATGCAAATCTGTACCGCTTGACCGACCGGACTCAAAATTTGGAAACTTATTCTTTAGGGCTCGGCGAGTAAAATAGGCGATATTTCCCCCGTATTCTTTTAACCCTTGCCCTCCGCTGATATATTTTCGATGCAACTCTGTACCGTTTGACCGATCGGACTCAAAATTTGGAAGCTTATTCCTAAGGCTCGGCAGGTAACACAGGCTATATTTCCCTCCCCTTTTACCTTTTCTCCTCCCCCTGATATATTTTCGATGCAATTCTATACCGTTCGAATCAAACCTATGTTTCCCCCCAAAAATTTATTTTCAACTTAATCTTTAACCTGTGCAACGCCGGATACGAACAGCTAGTTGCTTATAAATAAAGTCATTTTTAATGTATTTTTTTTCATAATGTATTATTTTAGAATAATTTTAACCCAATCGTGTAATTGTAAAATTATAATTAATTTATTCAATATATTTTTTAATGCAAATATCGAATAATTTCGTATCACGATTATTTTATTTACAATTACTCGAAAATTCGTGTGGTAAAAATAAAACTTAATTGCAATAATAATTTAATGCAAGCCATCTTTTACAACATAGATTTGAAAATCTTATAATATTTTTATGCATTGACATGCAAAATAATACCAATCCAATGATAATTTCAAATGTTTAAAGATAACTAACCCTAAGTTAATTAATAAGATGCGTCTAGAACTCCTTTCACTATGCTTGTCTCATCATCTATCTAAATATAATAATTTCCTTGTCTATCTGCATGTCTATCGGTTCGTAAAGTCCGCAAATTGCTGACATTTTGGGTATAAAAATAAAACTTTAATTAATTTTGACTCATTCATTTGACTCCCAGAGCCTCGTACCGTGACAATATATTAAAAAAGTTGAAAATATAGTTTAGTTATTAAAAATGCATGAAAAATGCTTGTCTCATCATATATCCAAATATAATAATTTCGTTGTCTATCTGCCTGACTGTCGGTTCGTAATGTCCGCAAATTGCTGGAATAATAATTGAGTGTGATAATCAATTATCTAAAGTTCTGAGCCTTTGTTGAGTATGGCACTCAATCAGCGCGCGATACGCAACCGTGACATGCTCATCAAATTACCGTGATTTTTCACGGACGTAAGGCTAGTACAGAATATCATTATTGATTCGTAATTTCTTCAATTAACACGCCAAAAAACATAACGATTAGAGTACACAAATTTTTAAATGCATAAACAATCCATACTTTATTTTTAATATGATAACATGAGAGTTTACGAGTAGGATAGTAACAAGTACAATTTACAGTTTTTTTGTGCAGGCCTTTATCGTTCCCTACCTACGAGGTACACAAATTACCTATTCTGAGGTAAGGAAGCCATTCCATTCATTGGGACTCCGTTAAAATATCTAATTGTACGGTTGCGTTATTAAAAGAATAAGAATAAAGTAAGGTTAAGTAGTAAAGATAAAGAAATAAAGTAAATAAGAATAAAAAGATAAGTAAAGTTAAGTAAATTAAAGTAAAAGTATACACATATATGAACAAACAAAAGTGTAAATAAGTAAATTAAAGTTAATTAATTCCAAAGTTGATAATATAAGAACAAAAGTATAGAGTAAATGTCAAAAGTACAGAGTAAGTATAGAGTAAGTGTCATTAATGTGTGATCATTGATCATTGGTCATTGGATCATCGGTTATCATCAAATAATCCGAGGCCTCTTCCAGGTGTCTTTTACCAGTTTTAGAGATAATATGTTTCTTCTTTATTCAGACCTCGTTTCTCCACAATCTGTACTGCGACAGTATTGTTCACTTGAGCATCTCTTCCAGCTGGTTTCTCCCAATATTGAATAGCCATTCAGTCACAAATGCACGGAATTTTAGATGTTTTGTAGTTGTGATCTCACTCAGCAATATTCTGAAATAAGCAATATTGCTATTTCTGTGACATGACAGTTATTGTATAACATTGTACTGCCGCCAATTCGTAAGTTTTATTAGAAATTACAATTAGAAAGCTAATTATTCATAATTTTAAATAACGTTTTAAAGTTTTCTGATTGATTGAATTCATTAATTTCTAACCTGGCAAACCTTACGATGTTATACAATAACTATCAAAATACAGAAATAGCAATATTTCTTATTTCAGAATTCGGACGATTATCTCGTTTTGTGTTTTTAGTTCCTTAACACAACTCTATTAAATTATTATCTTCAACATATTGAAGGATCATGTATTCGATATTCAGACGGTATGAATTTAAAAAACACGACCTTGTTACTAGATTATGAACATATTATATAAATACTCGCTGTTATATTAAATGAATTCAAAAAACGACACATTGCATATTTTATAAAATTCAAAATCTTCACTTGTCAAGATTAATTTGTATGAAGGAATGCACATTGATTAACTAAAAATATTTTTATTTTATTTATAATATAAAAATATACATATTTATCTTCATTAAAAAAAAACTATAACATTATCACAATATTTCGTTATTTTCTATATAAATATTTTTAGATATAATAATATGTGTACTAGAAACATGTGTGTAATGGTTATATGATTTCAAATTATCCCATAAATATACACGAGATTACTGCAATGGGCCATTTGATACAAAGAACACATCATAATTTATTTCGCTTTAAGAAAGGAACCAAAGAAATAAAGCCAGTCTGAAATGGAGGAATGGTGTAGAAAGGATCAACGGAGATACTTTGATAAATGTTATTACTCCTCTTTAAGCCCTTTCTCGAATTGGATACAGTTCGTGGTTTCGCTATGGCAACTTTATACTGTACAACCAGAGAAAAATTGTCAGTACAATTTATAGAAATAAACTTTGTTTACACCATTTTTTTATTGAAAAAAAAGTGGTGTAAACTTAGTTTATTTCTATAAAGTACAATTTTAATGTCACCACAAAATAATTTTGCTGTGTTTGAAAAAAAAATTGTCATGTTTAAAAGTTTTTTTTTTTTTTTTTAAAAAAAAAATAGAGATGCGAACACGGAATACGTGTCACATCAATATTCTTACTATTTTCAAACTAAGCTAAACGCTTGTGCTATGAAAATAGGACTAACTTCCTAGTCTGGGCTGAGATTCGAACCCGCGACCATTGGATCACGAGGCGAGTGTCCCAACCACAAGACCAACAAGCTACTCATTACGTTTACGTATCTATATATAATTGTGTATATATTAGGTCCTTACATATGAAATTGAGTTTAGTATGGGAGGAACATAAAGCCGATTTTTTTTTATTATAATATATTTATTTAATCAAAGTATGTACCATTGCTATCTATGTACTTTTGCCATCTCATAGGTAGTTCATTAATCCCTTTACTAAAAAAACCATTCGGACGGGAATCAATAAAATCTTTGAAGGCGGTTTGGACTGCCCCATCGGAGTTGAATTTTTTCCTTTGCAAGAAGTTATCCAAATTTCGAAAAAAATGGTAATCTGTTGGGGCAAGGTCCGGAGAGTACGGTGGATGTCTTAGACATTCCAATTGAAGCTCCTCTAATTTGGTAGCCGTCTGTTGTGCAGTGTGTGGTCTAGCGTTATCATGAAGCAGCAGTGCCCTAGAGCGATTAACCAGCCTCGGTTGTTTAGCAGCTAGCTTTTCCATCATGGTTTGCAGTTGCTGACAAAAGACATCTGCCGTAGTCGTCTGGCCAGATTTAAGAAAGCTGTAGTGAACGACACCAGCACTAGTCCACCAAACGCTCACAAGTAACTTTTTTGGAGTCAATTTTCGCTTGGGGCATGGTTTGGCTGGTTCGGCAGGGTTCAGCCATTGCGATGAGCGCTTCCGATTATCGTACAGGATCCACTTTTCATCACAGGTAATGATTCGATTTAAAATCCCTTCATTATTGTGCCGGTTGAGTAATGCAACGCAGCAGTCAACGCGCGTTTGTTGATTTGCTTCACTCAATTCGTGAGGTACCCACCTTTCAAGCTTTTTCACCTTACCAATTTGCTTCAAGTGGATTAAAACAGTTTTATCACTAACACCGCAGCCTGCAGCTAACTCGGATGTGGTTTGCGATGGATCCGCTTCCACAATAGCCTTCAATTCTTCATTATCAACTTTGGTCTCCGGCCGTCCACGGGGCTTGTTCTGCAGGTTGAAATTTCCAGAACGAAAACGTTGGAACCAAAAACGCACTGTGTTTTCTTTTGCGGCACCGTCGCCATACACATCATTAATCCTTCGAGCCGTTTCTGCAGCACTGGTTCCACGGTGGAACTCGTACTCGTAAATAACGCGATATTTCAAGTTTTTCATTTTGTAAACTGAGTGACGCAAAGAAAAAAACAATTGAGGAAAAAAACAAATGAATTATAATTTTCAAAACACAAATACATGAGTAAATAGCTGTATAAATTTGGATTTGGAATTCCTAACCAAAGAGAAGATATTTGAGATCAAATTTGCCAGTACGGCAAAACCCCAATTTCATATGTAAGGACCTAATATTAGAAAGTATTAGAGGATTTTGAATGAAAAAGTCAAAAATTCATGAAAACATGTTTTTTTGTGGGATTAAAGCATATTTACCTATTCAAAGAGTACGAGTATTTACCTACACAAGTTAATGTAAAGTAAAAGATAACATTTTCTTGTACAATATTTTTTAATATAGGTGTGACAGAAATTTCATTATTGTTATTGAAAACATGCAGCAGTCAAGTATATATGTAAATAGGTTTGCAGGCATACAATGAATATGTTATGATCCATACAATGAATATGTTATAACTCGGGGGGTTCTTATTTAAATATGTGTTTTTTAAATTCTTTTTTTTTCAGAAGTAGGTACTTTATTTGAAGAAGTTGCTAGACAGTGCATTTACACTAATGTAAAAATTATAAACTGAATGTTGTCTTACTAACTTACTTACCATCACGCCGTTTCCCCGTGGGGATAGGCAGAAAGGATAGAGCGTCACACTCTTAACATACAACTCTCGCCTCATCTATATTCATACATATTAGCATGCAACCTTGCTGGTTGTTAAGGCTTCTGACGAGACCATCTTCCAGTATCTGGTTAATCTGATCATGCCACGTCTTCCGCGGTCGCCCTTGAATGTTATCTAATTTTGATAAATTAAAGAAGTCTCACACAGTTATTTATACGAGGAACGTGTATGGAAGTCTTGTATGCGATGGGCCAGTGCTTAAGCCCTATACGTGCTGGTTTAATTGATCACTCTACACAATGCAACGTTCCACTTTCCACCGTACCAATTCCATCGTGAGAACATACACAAATTACCCACAAAGGTTTTTGAAAGTTACATGTTCGAAATTTAACAACCTTCCATATATTTGTTGAAACTATGCTAGAGACATCTGTAGTTCTTCAATAAAAAATGATTTAACAAATTATAGGTTCGTTCTTTAAAAGTTTTGATTATCCGGTATACGTTTTGTATACCCAAAAAAAAATTCCTTCCTTAATGATCCATGTTACGATTACGAGTATTTTTGTTTTTCGTTGCAGCTAATTTTCTTTTAAGTATTCAATGTATGGCTCGGGACATCAGGAAACGTTTAAAAATAAATTTTGCGTCATGTAGGTTTACAATTTAAGTTCCAAAACGCGAAATTAATTTAAAATATCAATATTATGTATTTTAAAACAAAATTATTACACCACATTATTACGTTGTTTCCATTAATGAATACGAATTTAATTTTTAATGAGCAACTCAAACAAATGGAAATGCAACTTGATTTTGTACTGTTCTGTACAATTATTAATTCACTAATTGATTATCCAAAGTTAGTAAATTGTGTATTTTATTTTTCAGACATGCCAACAATTCGTGTTTGTGAATGATCACAATATGATAGTCAAACCACAAACTGTTGTTTTAATTAACTAAATGTATTTTGCTGCTATTTTTAGCAAATCAGTGAGTAATACACTAGAAAAAGCTTTTCAATTTACAGCAATGGAATAAAATGATCTCGTAAATTATTATGATATATTAGTACAAAAATTGAATTGAATGTCATACAGAATTATATATGACATTGTTGAAAGACGTATTTTGAGGCATACCTTTGGGCTGGTTTCATATAGTCAAATAAATGTTGTCGAGTCCCGAATGAAAAAAGAAATAAGCGTCTCAAGGTTCATTGAAATAGTTATGCTAGAGGGGGACTGAATAGCAGTTACCCGAGTTACCGCCGAATACAAGCGTCACTAATGTCTCCAACGGCATATCTGTCCTAGAAATCCTCTTTAGAGAAAAACCCATTTTATATATTTATAATCCTTTTAGACCAGTTTTTATATATCCACAATACTGGATTTTATCCCCAAGGGGACATCATTAATCAAGTTATATATTATGGATGTCTCATAGAGACACACTTGTTGGTCATAAGATATCTTTATTTGATATTATATAAGATGTATATTGATAGAATATATGATTATATTACTAAGGTTATGAACCAAGCATGAAACAACATTGTTCTTTCATTGGAGGGAAATTTAATATAATAACTTTGTAGAATAGTTTATGAACGTAAAATTATATCATAATGAAAATAAAATTATGTGCAATTTATTTATTTACAAGTTTCATAATTTATAGTTTTTGTTATGCCGGGATGACTACTAATATCAGACCTATCGTTATCGCAATGTATGTGTATCTATATCGTCATTGATCTCAACTACACTTAAATAAGAATGAATTGTTATTGAATCTTCTTTCGATATACTGTAATATCCTATATTACGGTATACGAAGGCTTCTTTGCCCATCGAATCTCGGTGAAAGCTGAATATTTGTGAAGTCAGTTTCTCAAAATATGTTTTTGGTATCGCCAACGAACAGACCTTGTGATGACCCTGCTAAGTAGTAGCCGGGGTCTTGTTAAATATAGCAATAATCCAGTATAGGTATATCTCCTGCTGGTCCGGCACCACAGATATAAGGCGAAGCAAATTGATAATACAATGCTTTCAATATGAATCATCCTATTATATGATGTACCGATAATAATTTTCTGCGCGCGTAAAGCAGACTGTAAGCGTAGAAAGAGCTCCGCGAGCCCGACCTGAATGACCCAGCTAGATAATGGTCCCTACTGAAAATTTAATTAATTACTGAAGCTGAATGAGTGTAATATAAAATATAGTTTACTAGAGAATAATCTTCTATGCAATTCCTTCGTATGAAATATGTTTTGTATAACCTAATTACTGAGACTATACTATATTGCTCCTGAGTATTGCCTATAGAGATTTTGAATATGAATACGATATTAATTGGGGCATTTCAACAATTCAGATTCGATTGCTACATTGATGATAATGTCTAACGCTGTCTTTGCATCTACTACGTGTAAGTCCCAAATAACCGTAGCTATAATAAATCTCGTACGGCTGGTTTGACACATAATTATACTCCTTGAGATACCGTCTCTGGCACGGCCAAGATACCGATTGCTGTGATCTAGGGAGCTGAACTATTTCCGACTCGGACCCCTTGACGGAACTAATAAATACAACTGATTCTCGAAGAAAGTAATCTACCTATAATTTACACTACTCATATTACGTTACTGTTTTGGCACATTGATCATTTCTAGTGGTATTGGACCCCCATGTTGCTTCGGTGGTTACCCTGAAAATCTACAAGCCATGTTGATCTATTATATGAAAACGAGAGAATATTAATACATATTATCTAATACCCTCATGGATTCGTCATAATTAGTACGTGTCTAATTTATGGAATGCGGACGTTAGCGATGTTTACGAAATCATCATACTTTAGGTTCGCCGTCATTAAATGGGAGAAACACATATAATATCAAACATAAATTAACAATGAAAGACATATTTATAAATTTCAATAATTCCCTGGTAACAGTAAATCACCGTACGTAAAGCTGTTCACATATAAAATCAAAGTAAAAAGAATACATATTAATAATTTCTATCTACAAAGTTGCAAAACTGAAGCGGAACTTTTCCAAAATAGTTTAATGAGGAAAATATCTCGGAGAACATCAGTTCGGGGAAGATAATTAAAGCATCCTGTGATTCTATATTTATTAAGATAGATTTCTTCTTCTTTTTTTATAATTACACCTCAGGCATCAAACTTGAAGGGGATTAGAGCCCCTAGCTCGCTCAGATCCCGTAGGCCCCCTAACCTTAACAAAGGCCTCTCGTTCCCTCATGGAACTGAATGCATCCCGTGATACTTGCCCTCACTGGAATGGAGACCATAAATCGCCTCTCTTGCGTTCACGGTGAGGTGTACACCTTTCTGTTACACATATTCCATGAGAATGTTGAGTCTTTCTTTTAGACTTTGTTGTAGGGTCAGTACTTCTTTTGTACTATTTGAAGTCATTGGTTGACCTTTCTTTTAGGCATCGACGAAGTGTATCAAAATATGGAACAACCTCTTCGTGTTACTAGAAGGGCGTGCCATGGTACTGCATTTCGTAAAGACAAAAATGGTCAAGAATAAAAGTGTTAGTAACATCCTATCCTAGACGTGAATTTATGAATTACGTTTCCAAATTCTATCTACTACTTGGCTGGCAAGATAAAAGAGAATTTACTTTCAAAGTTTCACAACATCCATACATGGAAATCTTCCTAGGGACGGCGAATATCATGACGTTGGACTCTGCCGTCTGGATAGGGTGACTTTGTAACTGGTCGGATTGTAACTACTCCGGTCTACAAGGGAGGTTCTATCTTTAAAGACACCCCACAGGGCTTGAGCTAGATTCCAAGCACACTTCCCGCGTTGCTAACTACTATTTCACCCTGTCCGATTACACAACCCAGATACCTCCCCAATCCCTAGTCAGATTTCCCCACTCGGTCCATACTGTCTCTCGGAATTCCTATATAAACCCGATTGTACAGCGCAGATTATAACCAAAATAAAGGATAAAATGACTGATGTATTTCAATTGATTGCGCGTTTCTAAATAGAACAAAATTCAAATTCAAATTTAAATGCGATCTATAGAGAATTATGAAACCTGTGGTTAGTACAAATAAACACATAAATCCCCGTTGAATACTCAGAAAAAACAATGTAAAAAATCAAATCATTGTCTCCAATAAATATTCATTGATAACAGAACAAATAGATAATATGATAAATAAAAGTCTTAGCTTTCGTTGTCTTGCGGGCTTCGTGTATCCCTTTCTTGATTTCAATTCCTTTTGCTTGTTCTTTTGAGTTCCATTAATTCCTCTGTTTTACTGTTACTTTAGTTACTGATTCTCTTCAGGGTCCGGTTGTGATCAATTGGTTTGTAGATCGCTAGCAAAATTGGCAGCACCTCCGGTTTATTATTTCCTGAAAAAACTAAGTAACATATCGCGAACCCGTCGTCCTTTATACGTCGTGGTCCGCGGCGGAAGACAAAGCCGCACGCCATCATAATTACATTGATCACCTCCCAGTTGTAAAATGCCATACATTATTGAATGAATATACCAAAATGTTTCGATAATAACCTACAAAAATGTAGCCATAAAAATTAATGGAATATTCTAGCTGGTTCCTTCCCAAAATACACAGAAATTGTAAATGTGAATAATAAATCTCGACTCCAAATTACGGTAGTCGAATATTGTAATCTTATTGTAATTTTTACGTAAATCTTAAAAGAACGTGATTTTGATTAAACATCCAAGGGCGTATGTCCCATACCACGTCGCATTATAAACCATTTTTATATTAAACTTATCGATCACATTAGATACATATCACAGTAAATAATTAATAGCAAAATAAAGATTCCGCCCAATTTTAAGATTCGCGATCAATCTCAAATAAATACAAATAAGTTACGATTTCTAATATCTGCTCAGTGTAAAAAAAAATAATAAAAAAAAAAAATGTACACAGCTGGCCATGGAAAGGCAGATGCTCGGCGGAAGCCTTCGAGATCAATCAATCAAAATCAGAAATGAAGAAATAAGACGCCGAACAAAAGTTGCCGATATTATGGACCGTATTGCAAAACTAAAATGGCAGTGGGTTGGATATATGGCTCGACAGGAGGATACTAGATGGGCACCCAGAATCCTACAGTGGAGGCCCTGGACAAAAAATAGAAGCGTCGGAAGATTTCCCAAAAGGTGGTCTGATGACATAGTCATAGACATAGCAAGCAAGAAGAACCTGGATGCGAAGGGGGAAAGACAGAGATGAGTGGAAGAAAATGGAAGAGGTAATACAGTAGTGGAGAGAAACAGGCTAAGGAAGAAGAAGAAGAAGTAAAAAATTACGAAATTAAAATTCTTATCATTCGATATCCTGTGAACTTCGTGTATTCTTTCCTTAATTTGGATTCCTCTCGTTCGTTCCTCCAAGTAGTTAGAATTGGTCCATTGATATTGATCTCCACTGCGTTAAATGATAGCCCCGTTCGATCGGAAATTCACCAGCACCTCCGGTCAATATTTCCTAATAATACTCCGTCAAGTACTCCCCTCTATCTCCACGTTTTTTCCAGACTGTCTCCTCTATCACCCTTCCTACGCGGCTTTAAAACTTGAACCCTTCTCGTACCACCTTGTACCGGCCCCCGGTGCACGTGTTGTTTTTCCCGAAATCGTTCAAGCGAGACGGCAACCCAGCCCCGTGATTGGTTCTCCCGGTCACGAATTCGCTTGTTGATTTCTAGACTATACCGTCGTGTGAAGTATCTGGACCGTCCCTCAAAAATTACGACCTACCCACTATTTCCCCAGGCAAAATATAAAATATTCTTATAATTGTCGCCGCATATGTTCCGGTCCCCAATGATTTAGTGTTGTTTATTTTATTCCGTGAAGTAGACAAACACCTTTCGAATAATAGTTACAATTTTGGTTCAACATTGAATATTCCGTAGAATAATTTATTATCAAAGTTTTTAAATAATCACGAATGATGAGAAAATATTTCCTCAGATGTTTTGCATTTGACTATCTAACATTTTAAATTAAGGTTTTTCCAATTTGCCAATCTGCGTCTATTACGACCATCACAACCTGAACACTTCGCTTTCCTGTTTCGTTCAAGAGTTTTTGATAAGTCCTGCACTTCTGCCAAAATAGAGACACCAGCAAATACTTTTTTCTTAATTCTCATAAAATTTAAGAAATAAATTAAATTTTAAGCTTTTGTGAAGTTAAAAATTATTATGAAAAATAATTACATATTGACGTTTAAAATATATGGGAACGCAAGTCATGCGCGCGTACCATTATTAGAATTTTAAATGTTTTAATTCTAGAATATAAAAAAGCGTATGTATATTTCTCCAATAATTTAGGTGTTGTAAAAAAAAAGTAAACAACAATTTTTCTTATATCACTGTTTTTTAATTTAAAACTTTTGTCGAATAATCAGATTTAGATATTATTTTGACTTCCGACTGAAATGTCAAAACACCTGTGAAAATAATTGAATTTAATTAATTTTTATTTAAAATAAACAAAAAACTACTACAACAATATGTATTGAATTAAAAATAAAATTAAAAACCATTTAACTATATTTCAAAAATTATCTCGTAAATTAATATCTTACTTGACTTTCAAATAACAATGAAACAAATAACAATCAACACGATTATAGTGAACATAGCAAGTCAGCAAAAGTGACATGCGTTCAATGTTAGGTTATGAGTAGAAATGCAATTTAATACAAAACTAGTTAAAAAAAACATTATTATATGCGATGAATAGATTGCTTTCGAATATATAATATGATATTATTTTGAACTAAAGTCAAATTTGGCATAAAAACACATTTTATGAAAAAATGATCAGACTACATGAGTGCGTCCGCCTCTCCCGGCTGGCGCGCGGATTGTGATCTGCAAACTGCATAATTTTTTGACACATTTCATACTATAGGATTTTTATTTTTAAATATTAATTAACGTGTTTTTTATAAAAAAATAGCTTTTTAATAGTGAATGAAGACTCAAAGTGCGAATATAGATACAATATATCGTTTAAAATCATCTTTTTATATGAATAAACAACATTTGAAAATGACCAAAAATCGTAAATATTTAAGCATGTTTGAAAAATGATATCTTTTTTAATATTGAATATTTCTTAATTTACTACGTACAGATTCTAGATAATTAAGTAAACTTTATATGTATGAAAAAACATATTATGCTTACATACAAATTTTAAACGAATTACACTTTTCCCGGGAACATTAAAAACCTTTTTTTTGCCGCGGCCTGTGGATTAATGCCTATATTTTTCTTAATTATTGTAAATAATGTTCAGTTTACTACTTTTATATAAGAACAAAGGTTCTATCTAAGTTAACGCCCTAAAAAATTGCAATCTATCATATGCATTCTGATATAAATGAATAATAAAATCCCACATTTTCGTAAAAAACGCCGAAATATGCATTTGCAGTGAATGTACCGCCTTAAGAAATAAAGCGGATCTCAAAATGATTTGTGTTCAGAATTTGCCGAAGAATTCGAAAAATGAGCCCTATGTAATGGTGATTCGTAGAATAAGTAAATTTATACAATCTTCTTTGGTGGCATGGTGTGTTCAAGTACTTTATGTAACATTTTGAAATAGTTAACGTAAAACGAAACATTGAAATGAAATTTGCTTGTTAAAAATAATGATGGCAAGGCTCGAGATGTAACTTCGTATTACAGTTCAAGTAAACAGTACTTTCTGGTTTTTATTCCCTGTGAACCTTCCATTAAAGTTGCCCGGATATCTTGGCTGTACATTCGTGCAGAATTTGTTTCAATACAAATTAAAATTAACTATTAGAAGTCTCTCGCGAGCTCTTGGTAATATTTTTACTGGCACTTCGAGCCTAAAATTAAAATTACTTGTAAATTAATATAAACACTTAACATAGTATTTTTATTAAAAAAAAATTATATCCACCGTTTATAATTACAAATTCTTCGAAATTTTACTCACCGATGTTTAATTGTTTTGTATGTAAACATCCCCTTTTCCTCGCAACCCAAAAAATAAATACTTTTTATAAGAGCAACTTCTTTAATTAATTGCGCGTTGTTTCGTTGACAGAGTGGAAGTTCATGATTATGAATGTTACCGGACTCTACTATTTTCATTTATTTGCTTTATTTACGCTAAAAGCCATGCAAAATTTGTATTTTATTGATTATTTCATAGTTCAGTACGTACTTAACGTATGCAATGAGCATTTATAATAGATTTGGCGACAATCTTCTTATTATTACATATTTTGACTGTCTGCCGCTGTACATTGTTCGTTACTTATGTGGAACACTTTATACTCGTCTTAGCATATTCGCATATCTGAGAATGCACTTTCCGAACAAGAAGGGAACCTTAACACGATAAATTATTATTTCCGCACTAGGAAGCACGATAGGTACTCTCTTAATTAATCATTGTCGCTGGTATTTCGCTAGCCACATTGAATCGCCGATGGTTGCTTGTTAGTGCTGATGAACTGGTGCTACCGTGCGTCTTGTGCGTAAATTACAACTGTTCAGTTCTAGAAACTTCTGGCGCATTTTGATGCATACGGGTTTCTTACAGAATATTATATATTCCAGCTCCCCCCCCCCCGAGAACCGGGAATCTAGAGATACTATTTTAATTATTCGCTTGCTTATCACAATAATGAATTAACTGTATCAACTTCGCCTGTCTTAACATAGATACGAATGATACGGATCTATTCTTGATTCGAATAAAAGGCTATCAAAGTTGCCTATTTCAGAGACATTTTTAAATCTAGATTCGCCTGCCGCGAAATCAGAGTACGTCAACGTCCCCCGTTAGAGCGACGCCGAGCGGTATATCTCGATACTGATAAATGTCCGGCCCGCCCGCGAGTGATGGTGGCTCGCGCACACGTTGTTAGCAAGGGGCAGTCACACTGACATCAATATGCCTTCACCGCAAATTGATTGCACCGCTAACCGTAGTCAGTGATAGTGTCGCGCGGACGGAATATTACGGCAACTGCGCCGCGATGGCAGTGGATATATTCGGGCTGGTAGTGGATGTATCGAAATTCAAGAACTTTAAGCAGTTGATAAATATTTTTAATTGATATGACAGTTATTTTATGATGCAATGCGATGCAGGTGATATTTTTTATTTTCAAGTAAATTTTGTAATACAGGCACGTTGACTTATTTTACCACTACCGTAGTTTCAACGACTCATTGCGATATACTGAGAGATTCATATGATTATTCAGTATTCAATGTAGTGTGTAATATTTTCTTTACAAAAAAAATAAAAATACATACATATATTGAATCCGACGCAAATAATCGGACTCGCGAAGGATGGTGGTAAATTTGAAAAGGATTAAGAATGGGCGGTGGACGGGGTAAATGGGAATGATACTAATTGGACTGTTAACGCAATGATTGGAAGGAACAAAAGGGACCTCGACTCACCTGCTGCAGTGTCTGTAAACTGGATTTCCTTTCGCGTCGACGAAAGGGCGATACACTATTCACAAACACCTTACTCCCGACACGACATCGGAATGACACCCGATGGTGAAGATATGTAAAAACGTGTAAAAATAAACACAAATACATAATTAAGATAAATTATAAAAGTCTCACAGAGACGAAGCTTTTTATTTCGTTTATCGGACAAAATACTTTTTTCAGCTACAATATTTAAAAATAATTTTTCAAATAATTTAGAAAAAAAAACAAAAGACAATATTCATTTTGATATTTTGACATTTATAAAACACCATGACGATGGAAAGGTTTTTCCGAAACAGGCAGGTGTGTAATTCATAAAAAATATAAGAAGATACATATAAATAATACAATCAATATTTAAAAATACATTTAATTTCATGACACTTATTGCATAAATATAAATATAGGATAAAATTTGGTAAACCTACCTACCTCGCTGGGTATGTACCTGTTCTGAGGTCGGTCGCCTTTTAACCATTTAAACATATTTGAAAATAAATACCAGATCGATATCCAATAAATTTTTTGAAAGAAAGAACATATAGTAAAATTTAAGAATAAAAAATATTGAAAAATGGACATAAATGCAAACGGTAGTTTAACATTTCTTGTCAAAATATGAAAAATATGGAGGTCTTTCTAAATGACGTCCAGAGCTTACAACCTGTATGAGTTGGCTCGAGTGGTCACTCTACACGATGTAACGTTCAACAATTCCACCCTAAAATCATCAACCTTCATATATTTGAAGGGACTATGCTATAGACATCTGTAGTCCTTCTCTTTATGGTATACAAAGTTTTTGCAACTGGTAATACGTTTATATTTTTAATGTGGATTATTAAGAAATATTCTTTTAAACGTAGGTGTATATGAAATTCTTTCGAATTATTTAACATATTATACTAGAATACGCCTAAAAATCAATATTTTCAATTTTTTGACACCTTTTATAGACCAGTATACACATTTAACAATATTTTTATCTGTATGTTCTAAGAACTGAGAACACATACTGAAACAGACATACTGAAATAATCTATTATTCAGCGCATAAAAGACGTAAACATTTGGATGTCTTCGAATAAATTGAAACCTAACCCGACCAAAACTTAGTTCCTTTGTAAAGCTATCCGAAGACACAAACACCTCTTGGAAAAACTCCCACTCTCTATTTCAAATATTGACATAATTCCCAAAACCAATGTCAAACTACTTGGAGTCTACTTGGACTCAAGTTTGTCTCTTAGTAAACAAATAATAGCACAACCAGCTGTCTTCTATCATTTACGCCGCATTAAATCTATTCGCAAAAATATCCCAACAGAAGCAACAAAATTACTAATAAACGCAAACGTTATCTCTCGCTTAGACTACTGTAATGGTATCTACGCTCATCCCCCAAAACAGGAAATAAACAAATTACAATCTGTATTTAATGCTGCCGCAAGACTCATTATTGGCGTTTCAAAGTTTGCGCACATCTCACACCATCTTCAAATCCTTCACTGGCTTAGATGTCCAGAGAGGATTGAATATAAGCTTTGCCTTACAATATTTAAGGCTATTCACAACATGGCCTCTCAATACATAACCAACTTTTGCATTCCATTCTTCATAAATAACAGACAACTAACACTTCGCTCAGCATCAACATCTAATACAAATAGAAAAAGTAAATCGCGTCCATAAAAATAATTTCGGTCATCGTGCTTTCGCGGTGGCTGGACCAAAGTTATGGCACAAACTATCTAATAAACTGGGACAAACACACAGTTACCATAGACAGCTTACCATAGTTCAAAAAACAACTAAAGACGCATTTATTTAGAAAATCCCATAAATAAGTTTTTTATTTTTTAGTAGTGAGTTCTTTTGTAAGATAATTTTCTGTGTAAACCGCCTTTGAGGTGAGGGCTCGCAAAAACAGCGCTTTATAAATCCAACAATTTTTATCATTATTATTACTTCTGAGAACACAATTGTACTCTCAGAACATACATACCTATACAAATATCATTAAAATTTAAAAAATATCATAAAAAGAAAATCATTTAAATGTTTATTACATTGTACTACCATATCTACCATTTTTTCACATTATATTTTGTTTATTTTTAATAAATATTTTTTTTTGTGAGAGTAGCAAAAAGCTTTCGTACAACACCAAAATAATATATATTTGTACATAAAATGAAAAATTCTTCTGGATTTTAATAATTTTTTTGCATATTTGGTGCTTTTAAAAAATACGCGTAACAATATTTTGAAAGTAGCACGCATAGTTGCGGAAAATATTTTCCGCTGATTTATCGCCGGAACCGTTGAAATATTCAATGATTTCCGGATTCTGGAATCTTGTCGAAGGTGCGAGGAATGCTTTCGGACGAGAGCGAAGGAAATCGCCCCGCCGAGTTTGATTGGACTGCTCAACATTCCGGGCGCCGAGAATTGACGGGCGGCAATTTGACAAGCGTCACCGACGTCGCTCCCGCCCGCAGCAAACGGACCCGCGATTGCTCCGGCGCTGGGCGATCGGCGATAGATATTTGTCGTCTGCACCCAGTTCAGTGAACTCAGCTGGCGCAAATTGAATTCCTTCCTTTTAATACTACTTTAACTGAGACCTCCCTGGCTGTAAGGGTAAATCTTTCCCGTGTACTCCTCACATACATACCTGTGATTGGTATATAAAATAATATATTATTATTAGATGTTTTACATACACGAAACTAATTTGTATGGGAAAGTAGTATGGAAGTCTTTGTGTGTTAGAGGGCTTACGACCAGTGATTGGCTATCTTAAAAGGCGCCATTAGGGTCCCAATAAAACCTAACCGAACCAAATGGACTACTGGACTCACGTGAGTATACAATGAAGCGGAGGCGTGCAATGAGAACGAGATAAATGACTTTTATTCAAACTTATATTTGGAAAAAAAAGAAATTAAATATTTATCGGGCAGAATATTAAGAAATGTTAAAATGTGAATAATATATTAATTATTGTGATAAGAATATTACTTGATATATCTCGTTTTTCAGTTTATTTTCAAAATATACGATTAGGAAAAAGTGATGCTTCTTGTAATGAGAACAAAAGAAAACTAAATCTGAACTAAACTTAATGTAAACACACGAATTATTTTACCACAAAATCGCAGATTTAGCCTCAGGTGAAAATCTAGATGTTGTTTTATAAATCCTTACCACTCAAAATTTATTTAGAAATCATATGAACTGTTGCAGTTGCAATAAAATTTCTATTGAAATTTCTCTTAAAAGAATTTTCTCTGTTAAAGAATTTAATATATATTAAATATTAAACGATAATAAAGTATTAAGAGTGCGCGCGAAGGAATAATTTTTAGCAGGAATATTTCGCGAACGTAAAAATTTTCATCAAAAATTTCCGACGATAATGAAATCTGCGACGTACTCTCAATACGCCGACAGTTATCGCAAACCCTCGGTGAAACATGTTTCTAATGTAGAAATGAATAAATTGCCTTCGCAGAGATGAGTACTGAATTCAGAAACCAATATGGCTCAGATTAAGCTCAGAGATACAGATGAATCAAATATTTTAAAAGTTGTTCATTTCACGGAGTTACACCACGAATGCCGTTTGCTGTCGTTTTGATAATAATACAGGGTGGGGCAGAGCAATTTGCTTCCTTAAAGAAATTGTAGGATGATGGACGGAATTGCCGCAGGTCGGAGTTAAGAAATAAATATTTTCCCTTCTTAATCTCCGCCGATGAAGCGATTGTTCCAGACACTCTAAATATATCCACTATTCAAGAACTAGCTACTCACATAGCTGGAAATTGTACTTACAGAGTTCTTTATAGTTCTTAGGTGCAGAGCTCTACATGTTGAAGATCGAGTGATGATCCAAACTTCAATTTTTAATTTCCCGGCTTGTTGCAACGTTGTTTCGAAACAAAGTTGCCTTCCTTCACACGAGTGATATCATCATTAAAATGGAGTTGTTGAATGGGTTAGTTGTTGAATACAAGAATCGGAATTGAAGCGTGAAGTTCTGCACGGTTTAATGGAAGATTCGACCAACGAAAGATGTGGTTGTATAGGTTATGAATGAATCTGTGATAATAGAATGCGTTGGTTTTTTCCTATAAAAAAGAATTTATCTAGTAGTAGGTCCAACGGATTTTTATCTTGTTGCACTAATAAAGATTCAACTCGTTCTTCAGAGTGAAGATCCGTTTTTTTCGACATTGCAATCTGAGGACGGCCACGATTCGGAAGGCTTGCCAAGCCAGAAAGGGCCCGCCCACCATAAAGGATTATAAATGAGATCGGTCGGAGATTGGCCACGAAGCAACATAAGCTGGATTTCTGGATTGCTGAGGAAGCTGGATAACTTATTCTTTAGAATCCGGTGGATAATATAGGCGAAATTTACCCGCTTCTACTTTACTCTACCCCCTCCCCATGTTGTCTGTTATGTTTGTAAGTTTTGTGCGCATTGAATTCTGGTATTGAATTGAAGGAATTCCTGCATAAACAGATTGTTGAGTCTAAAGAAAGTTGAATATGAAGAAGAATTCTGGTATCTTTTTTACATGTCTTTATTTTTCCAATAGCATTCCGTTATAATAATAATTTGACAGTCTTTTTCAAGATGTAACACTATAAAAAAAACCCATCAATGCTCTACGAGTATTTATATATCTTCAATGCATATTTATCACAATACAAATATTGCGAAAATATTAAGTGAAGATAGTGATCTGAGAATATAGACAGCCCTCAAAATATTAAGTAAAGATAGTGATCTGAGAAGATAGACAGTTTTCAAAATATAAAGTGAAGATAGTGATCTGAGACGATAGATAGCCCTCAAAATATTAAGTGGAGACGGTTATCTGAGAAGATAAACAGCCTTCAAAATATTAAGTGAAGATAGTGATCCGAGAAGATTGACAGCCTTCAAAATATTTAATGAAGATAGTGATCTGAATCGATAGACAGCCCTCAAAATATTAAGTGAAGACGGTGTTCTGAGACGATAGACAGCCCTCAAAATATTAAGTAAAGATAGTGATCTGAGAAGATAGACAGTTTTCAAAATATAAAGTGAAGATAGTGATCTGAGACGATAGACAGCCCTCAAAATATTAAGTGGAGACGGTTATCTGAGAAGATAAACAGCCTTCAAAATATTAAGTGAAGATAGTGATCCGAGAAGATTGACAGCCTTCAAAATATTTAATGAAGATAGTGATCTGAATCGATAGACAGCCCTCAAAATATTAAGTGAAGACGGTGTTCTGAGACGATAGACAGCCCTCAAAATATTAAGTAAAGATAGTGATCTGAAAAGATAGACTGTCCTTAAAATATTAAGTGAAGATAGTGATCTGAGACGATAGACAGCCCTCAAAATATTAAGTGGAGACGGTTATCTGAGAAGATAAACAGCCTTCAAAATATTAAGTGAAGATAGTGATCTGAGATGATAGACAGCCCTCAAAATATTAAGTGAAGACGGTGATCTCAGAAGATAGACAGCCTTCAAAATATTAAGTGAAGACGGTGATCAGAGAAGATAGATAGCCTTCAAAATATTAAGTGAAGACGGTGATCTGAGAAGATAGACAGCCCTCAAAATATTAAGTGGAGACGGTGATCTGAGAAGATAAACAGCCTTCAAAATATTAAGTGAAGATAGTGATCCGAGAAGATTGACAGCCTTCAAAATATTAAATGATGATAGTGATCTGAGACGATAGAAAGCCCTCAAAATATTAAGTGAAGACGGTGATCTGAGAAGATAGACAGCCTTCAAAATATTGAATGAAGATAGTGATCTGAGACGATAGACAGCCCTCAAAATATTAAGTGAAGACGGTGATCTGAAAATATAGACAGCCCTCAAAATATTAAGTGAAGATAGTTATCTGAGACGATAAGCAGTCCTCAAAATAATAAGTGGAGACGGTGATCTGAGAAGATAGACAGCCTTCAAAATATTAAATGACGATAGTAATCTGAGACGATAGACAGCCCTCAAAATATTAAGTGAAGATAGTGATCTGAGACGGTAGACAGCCCTCAAAATATTAAGTGAAGACGGTGATCTGAAAATATAGACAGCCCTCAAAATATTGAGTGAAGACGGCGATCTGAGAAGATAGACAGCCTTCAAAATATAAAGTGAAGATAGTGATCTGAGACGATAGACAGCTCTCAAAATATTAAGTGGAGACGGTGATCTGAGAAGATAAACAGCCTTCAAAATATTAAGTGAAGATTGTGATCCGAGAAGATTAACAGCCTTCAAAATATTAAATGAAGAAGGTGATCTGAGAAGATAGACAGCCCTCAAAATATTAAGTAAAGATAGTGATCTGAGAAGATAGACAGTCCTCAAAATATTAAGTGAAGATAGTGATCTGATACGATAGATAGCCCTCAAAATATTAAGTGAAGACGGTGATCTGAGAAGATAGACAGCTTTCAAAATATTAAGTGAAGATAGTTATCTTAGACGATAGACAGCCCTCAAAATATTAAGTGAAGATAGTGATCTGAGACGGTAGACAGCCCTCAAAATATTAAGTGAAGACGGTGATCTGAAAATATAGACAGCCCTCAAAATATTAAGTGAAGATAGTTATCTGAGACGATAAGCAGTCCTCAAAATAATTAGTGGAGACGGTGATCTGAGAAGATAGACAGCCTTCAAAATATTAAATGACGATAGTAATCTGAGACGATAGACAGCCCTCAAAATATTAAGTAAAGACGGTGATCTGAGACGATAGACAGCCTTCAAAATATTAAATGGAGATAGTGATCTGAGACGATAGACAGCCCTCAAAATATTAAGTGAAGATAGTGATCTGAGACGGTAGACAGCCCTCAAAATATTAAGTGAAGACGGTGATCTGAAAATATAGACAGCCCTCAAAATATTGAGTGAAGACGGCGATCTGAGAAGATAGACAGCCTTCAAAATATAAAGTGAAGATAGTGATCTGAGACGATAGACAGCTCTCAAAATATTAAGTGGAGACGGTGATCTGAGAAGATAAACAGCCTTCAAAATATTAAGTGAAGATTGTGATCCGAGAAGATTAACAGCCTTCAAAATATTAAATGAAGACGGTGATCTGAGAAGATAGACAGCCCTCAAAATATTAAGTAAAGATAGTGATCTGAGAAGATAGACAGTCCTCAAAATATTAAGTGAAGATAGTGATCTGATACGATAGACAGCCCTCAAAATATTAAGTGAAGACGATGATCTCAGAAGATAGACAGCCTTCAAAATATTAAGTGAAGACGGTGATCTGAGAAGATAGACAGCCTTCAAAATATTAAATGACGATAGTAATCTGAGACTATAGACAGCCCTCAAAATATTAAGTGAAGACGGTGATCTGAGAAGATAGACAGCCTTCAAAATATTAAGTGAAGATAGTGATCTGAGACGATAGACAGTCCTCAAAATATTAAGTGAAGACGGTGATCTAAGAAGATAGACAGCCTTCAAAATAATTAGTGAAGACGGTGATCTGAGAAGATAGACAGACTTCAAAATATTAAATGAAGATAGTGATCTGAGATAATAGACAGACTTCAAAATATTTTGAGTATGTTCAAATTTTTCAAGAACACAATATTGGATTTTATTCCGGGGGATATCTTTAATCATGATGTATTATAGATGTCTCATAGAGACGAAGCAACTTTTTATATGGGAAAGTAGGTATTGAAGTCTTTTTGGGTATTTACAGAACTCAAGACCTATGGTACGTGGCTTAAGTGATCATTTTACACTACGTAGGGTTCATCAATTCCACCCATAATAGACTTCCACATCTTTCAAATTTTCAGAAGTTGCATATATATGTTAAAATTGCATATCTTGTTTCGTATGTGAGTTGTATTTTTACTACCGCCACCTGCAGTCGAAAACTTTATCATTTCCATAAACCGGTAAGGATGTCGTTATTGATAATGAGAAATTTATATTTGTTGTATTAAATAGCTTCGACTCTATGAGACATCTATAATAAGATCTTGATACTAGTGAAAAGTACTACACCACATCTTAAAATTTTCAGTATATTGTTGACACGTGATAACAATGGTGGTATTATTGTACACAAAAAAAATATTAGGTATAATTGTTACTTATTAATTTATCTTTAATATTCTGCAAAAACCTGTCTATAAATCTTTATACGAAAAATAAGAATCAGTAAATCTCACAATATAAGATCTTAAGTAGGTATTTTACATACTTATACGGTATAAAGATGTTTGAATTTTGGGACAAATCATATTCTCAGCAAAATATAATACAAATGAATAAATCATGTCAACATAATTCTTCACGATTAATATGATATGTAATCTTTTTCGCGGAACATTATTTGAAATGTTAATCTCAATATTTTCAGGTACCTATTATCTAAATATTTCCCAAGTTTACTGAAGTATAAGCTTGAATATATAACAAAAGATATTCAGAATAATCGGGAAAAATTTAGAATTCTCATTTGCTCGGTAGCTGAGTTGGTGAAGGTTTGCCTGTACATAGATTCAATGAACATTTTCACGTATGAAAGATAAAGAAATAATTTTACCACTATGTAATTGACGAAATTGAGATCAACGTATTTGCAACAGATTTTATAGCCAGAGCGGATATTTTAAATTGACAAGATTTTGATAAAATACTTAAGTTATTAATTGTAAAACTGTCATCATTTGCCAGATAATTATTTTCAAATACGGAACTCTCATAAGCATCCTTTGAAATACGAATTAAATTGATATATTTTAAATGTTCAAGTTTTTTGTTTGTAACATTGTGGAAATTCATTTTTAATATTTTAAAAATGAGGGTAAATAACACTGTTTTATTCCACTATATTTATTTTGAATTGTTAGAACGTTTTCGGGATTTCTCCCATTATCAATAACAACACGTTTACAACTATTTAGATAACTTTTTAGATATATTTTATATAAAACTTGACTCACTTCAACATATGATGGAAACGTTCTTGAAAATACTTAAACTTTACTTAAATTTAAATAAATGCAAAATTATACCATTTACTAGATTAAAATCAAAAATGCATTATGTATTTAGCAGAATATTAAAGACTGGTAATGAATTTGGTGATATGGTCGACGTTTTCAATGACAGTCTAGTGAAAATAAAGTTTATACTTAAAGAGACAATATTATTCATTACTAACTGCTGTTAACATATACATGTAATAATGTGTAATATATATTTTTTATACACATTACTGCTCAGTATTTTATATTTTAAATTTATATTTTTGATTTTTATTTTTAATTTTTACACTCATATTTCAATGCTTATATTATGTTTTAAATTTATATTTTTAGTTTTTATTCTTATACTCATATTTTAATGCTTGTACCGGATACTTTCACTACTTATACCTTTTATTGCTTTTTATACATGTTTTTTTCATTTTTTTTTCATTCTTTATATTCATATATTTTATATTTTACTACTTATTTCCGATATTGTTTAATGTATATACTTTTTGATTTTATGTAATATTTTTTAATGTAAAAGCCTGTAATGGGCGTAAAAAAGTAAAGTAAGTAAAGTAAATAAGTAAAACAATGAGAGGTTAAGTAAGAAATAGAATTACAAAGGTTCAAACGTTTAAAGTTTAACTAATAGGACATTCTCATTTTATTTTATTGATGTGTTCTTTTACATCGAATAGGTACTGTTTGTCTAGGTTTCTTTTGCGTTTATTTAAATTTTTGGACTCCTCCGGTTAATATAATCACTATACTTACATTTTTAATAAAATTTAGATTTTCATTCATGAAACTCATAATTTGGGGGAAAATAAGTGGTAAAAGAAGCGCTGGAAGACGCCGCTCTTATGGCTGCGTAACTTGAGGGACAGGCATAAGCGTTACTCGACTGAGTTGTTCCGTGCGGCGGTAAATAAAGTCGTGATCTCCAGAATGATCGCCGACCTCCGATACGAGATGGCATCACAAGGAGAAGAAGACATAGTATCAGTTTTATTATTTCTTAACTACTCAAAAAATCTCTCTGTTTTGCATAATTAATCTATTAAAATACAATATTTTACTTAACTGAGTAGAATATTGTACTTATCTGATGTGCTACAAATATTTTACTGAATTGCAAAGTACAGTACAGTAATGAAACTGATACATAAATACTGAACTGAATTAAAAAATATGATGTTGCAGTGCTACTGTTGCTATTGAAAAATCTGTACTGAACTGCGGAATATCATTTTGAAATAATGCTGCAACCACAATATTGTTATAAGATCAGTTTTACTGGATCGTAAAATAACACCCAAATGCCTTAGTGTTAATACACAATATAATTCAATTAACCCCGTCAGTCATAAATAATATTTAAACAAGTGCTGACGAAAAACGTAAGTTGGTAAGATTTATTGGAATAAAACCGCAGAGTTGTAAATCCCAATTTGTGTCGAAAAAAATGTTTTTCCTTTACCGTTGGTTTCATATATCATAATTAAGGTCATATTTCCTTTTTTAATATTCAGCCATCTGTGAGAAAGTTAAGATGTATGATGTGAATAATTTTAAGGATTTTTTTCTGGGATTTCATCCCTGAAGACGCGCCAGCGGTGCGGCGAGCAGGAAGACGAGGGGATGAAGAGACGAGAGATAAATCTCTTAAAATTAATAAATATGTTTCAGACAAAGGTTTTCGATTTTGGCTTTTACGTATAGTTTTTAACTTTTTCAATAATTTAGAAATTTATTTGAAATGATTGTAATTATTTTCATATAAGATAACATGTAAGAGTTTTGATGTTAGAGTTAAAAAACAGTATAAAATAAACAAATCAAAGGAAACAGTATAGAAAAAGAACTTAAGTAATATAAACAGTACAAAATAATAAACAGTATTGAAAATATAAGAAAATTTAACTAAATTAGATCCTGTAACGCCAACATATTTTATTCCTGAAATAATTCCATAGATGGCGCTAAAAGGCCAATTCTGGTTTGATTGATAGCTAAGGAGCTATTGTCAAAGATTGCTCAGAGATGGAGCCAGGCATAGTTACAACCCGCACACGAAAGGTGTTCCTCAATATATCAAATACCCCAAAGGCTCAGCCTAATTATACTAAGAGATGGTTCCACTTTCACTTGTAAAATAATTAAATACTGCAGAACACAAATGTTTCGGTATCTTCTGCGTTAACTTGAGTATGAGTCAGACATAGTTTAGAGATCTTTATTAATCTTGAGTCCGAGCCTTGGGCCTTCTAGTAGCTGGCTTAGAAACATAACTCACGGAGGATGTAGTCTGGGGACCCAGTAGAGGAATCTGTAGTTAGTCATTAATTTGTACCTACGCCCCTGAGGAAATGTCCCCAATCGCTTGAAGGATAGAACGCCCTCCGTTCGAGTCCGTTATATATACATAAAATAGATAGTATAATAAACAAATGAAGTAAATAACTATAAAAATAGAAAATTAATTAATTAAATTAGAAAAAAAATAGTTTGACCTTATTTTATAATTTAAGAACACAAAAGCATAAATTAATATATGATAAAAACAAAAAGATGCAATATTGGAAAATACTACATGTTAGGAATAAAAAGTTAAGTTACAATATAAATTGATTTCAGACCAACTTGTTATAAGGCACCGTAAAAACTCGTGTTCTCTCATCCATTCATACAATTTTTTTTGAAGAGACTGTGATGGAATATGTTTTGTCTTCCAGTCCAGGAGGTTGAAAAGTTTCGATGCTATATACAGGAAATATCTTTATCCACATGGAAGTCTTCATATGAGGTACTTGTATTTTATGTTGTGAAGTGGTTCTTATGATGTAGTAGTGTGTTGCAGTATCACTGCGATAAAAAATGATTACGGTTCTATCGTTATTATTTATTTTTTATATTTTTTATTATTTTATTCGTTTTTATTATTTTGTATTCTGTATTATTACGTTGAATTCTGATGAAGGGACGTCTGGCCCCGTAAAATGTTGGTATTTTCAACAAATTAGTGGTGTATACAAAGTAAAAAAAAAGTCTTCTAAATTATATTATTGCTTACGTTACTTTCGTACTTAGAATAGACAAAAAGCTTTATCGCGACATAATTAAAATATGCCATTGACAATCACGGATTTTTAAAAATTTAAACTTGACGTTGTAGAGTCATCGCAGAGTCGTTTAGTTTAGTTTGAAAATATCAAAAGTATACATATCTGACGTGTACTAAACTAAAAATATGCCGCTTTTAAAAAGTTTACAATTTTTAATTATTAGTTTAAATTTATTAAATTGTTGTTAAGATAAGACTCGAATTATTCTTATTTTTTAACAAATAATTGGATTTTGGTTAAACTTCCCCTTAATCTAGCAATCTAGTCTGTTGGATATGAGTTTTATTTTAGAACAGCTTTAAAACCTGCAATGTTTAACAGGTGAGTCCATAGAGTATCCCTAAGCTGTAACTTGTGCTACCCTGGCGCAGCGATTACACAGAGCCGTGATCCGAAGTTTGTAGACTTTTGGCGACTTGAGCTTTCACGTTAGACTCCCGGTGTTCAAGTTGTCAGGAACAATGAGGTCTGTCAATAGGACCCTCGTCTGTGTGGTGTTTTAACAATTAGCACAACGGTTTGTATTGAGCTAACGGATGCAGATGATGTAAGAGTATAGGTAACTGGCTTAATTAAGATAACGTAACATTACAAACTTGTCCAAATATATAAAAAATAAGTGCAGCTTTGAGCGTACACTGCAGTTTATCTAATTAATTCTTTGATATTATGTTATTTATTGCTTTGTCTATGATTCACAATAATTATGTGCGTCGATGTAATGATGACGAGCAGAAATTGTAATTAAAAGTGTTAATTTATTCCTCTGACTTATTGTATTCTTACTCTGCATATAATGCTTCTTATTTTTCTTTTCAAGTGTTGACTTTTCGGTATATAGTTTGTTTTACTTATATTTTAAATAATTTAGAATTTTTTCTTTTTTAAATATGCAACAGATACTTATCATCGTTTCTAAATACTTTTTATTCTATTATTTAAATAATTGTTAATTTACAGAATATTTTTTGCAAAAATAAAAACTCTCTAATCCACAGTCAAGCAGGTTTTTTGTTAACAAGTTAAATTTATTTCTTAGTAACATAAGCTTAAATACATTTAAAGAAAAAGGAAAAAAATCATATTAATTAATAAAAACAAAATATTATTTCTTCTTTAATTTGCTACATTTATAATGAAATGGTTTTTAAATTGAATACTTTACATACATTTCCTCTTTACACAAAATATTTTTTTTCTTATAAAAAGAAAGCGTGGGTACTACAATATCTTACTCGAATTATATAAAGTAAGTATTTGTTAGATAAAAAAAATACTTTTTAAATAACACCATGCAGGGTGTAAAGCAAAGGCAGCAATATCCAAAAAATAAAAAAAATAATTTGAATGTAGTCACAGAGGATTACTAATTTAAAATGTACTGAATAACATGAATGTATCTACTAGCTGCTCGTGCCAAGATCAAAGATTAAGCTTAAAATAAGTCTGTGAGGGGAAACAAAGATTCTATTGTTTTGCAAAGGCTCTAAAAATGTTTCCTTTTAATCTAGGCTGGGACGAATGGGATGTTCAGGAAAGAAATGTAACCTATGTTTTCTGCCAGGTCCTAAAGAATAAAAATTCGGTAAAACAGTACAGGTTTTCATTGAAAATATATCAGGGGAGGGGAAGGGGTAAATAGTGAGGGTGGAAATATTGCATATATTTCCCGACGGGGTCTTTATTTTATTTATTTATTTATTAACCCCTACAGGGCTTTTACAAATAATATGGTAAAGTGTAAGGTGCATTTATAGAATTAATACTTTAAATTAAATTTAAATGATTGCACACAATTAAGAAAATAATAATAACACATAAAAATTATTATAACAAAGTGGAAAGCAAATTATTATTTTTTTAAATACTTAAAATACATATACAAATATATAAAAATAAATATAAAGTATAGAACAAGTACAAAACAAAGCAAAAGCTTAATGATAGCATTATAAAATAATAATAATAAAAAATAAAGTGAAAAGCAATTGCACAATCTTAGAAAATCATAATATAATAAAAATGTTACCTATAACAGTTATTTATCTCACTCAATAAACAATTAAAATAATTACAAATCAATTATTTAAGTCCAATTTGACAAACATAAGTAATTTTTCAATATATCTTTTAAAATATGTTTGATTATTATAAAGTCGGTGGCAAAGACATCAAGTTGCTCATATCTGTTTGCTAGTCTAGGAAGCCTTTGCAGTGGGGAATTAAATACGTAGTTGGTAGCTGCAGTTTCCTCGGCAAAACCTGCATGACTTCTAGTTACGCGAGACGGGACTCGCAAGCAGATACGTTCTAATAGTTGAGGACAGTCGATAGTACTATTTATTAATTTGTGTAAAAATACAAAAGTCCATTTCTATTCTTCTATTCTCTAGTTTATCAAGAAATCTAAAAGCTCTAAGAATCTTGTAATCAATGCTTGACGGTTGTGTTAAGCTTGTAATTGATAAATCTAAGAAACTTATTTTTCTCTCTATCGATTCTCTATATTTCTTATATGAACTGTATAATGAGGGCTCCATACAACTGTATTAAATTCTAGTATTGGTCGAATCAGGGTCTTAAATAATAATATGAAAGTATTTGAAATCTTTGCTTTACATAAGTAAGAAACCTATCAACTATGGAAATAATATGGGGGACTAGAGAATTTTTTTTGTCAACAATTATGCCTAGATCTCTTATTTTATCTACCATGCTCAAAATTTTTCCATCAATTTTGTAATCATAGTGTACTGCTGTTCGAGTGCGAAAAAATCTCATCACTTGACATTTGGGGGCACTTCAGATAGGTTATTAACTTCATTCAATTTCCGTAAAGTGTCCAGTGCACACTGCAACAGTTTACAGTTTTGGACTGTTTCAATTAACTTATACAGTTTCATATCATCCGTGAAAAGCAAACGTCTGACACCCGATGACAATAGTACGGGGATAACTTCATTAATGAAAATAGTGGACAATACAGGACCGAGGTGGAAGCCTTGTGGTACTCCACTAACAGCATAGAAGTGGTCAGACTCCAAATCAGCTATCCTGACAATCATTTGTCTGTTGTGCAAATAACTCTCCAGCCATGCTTTCAAGTTTCCTGAAACTCCCAAGGCTTTTAGTTTATCAAGGGGAGTCTTAAAGAATCAAATACAAAATTTGGATCAAATCGGTCGAACAGTACATATTTGCAAGGAAAATATATCAAGGGAGGGGGAGGGTAACGAGGGAAGGGGAAAAGTCACCTTAGTGTCCTGCCGGGTCCCAAAGATTAAGTATGCAAAATTTAGGTCAGATTGATCAAAAGGTATAGATTTGCATATAATAATTATCAGGGGGAGGGGTAGGGGTCATGTCATCTTTATTTCCCATCTAAAGAATAAGTTTGCAAAATATGAGTCAGATCGGTTAAACGGATTTGCATGGAAAAGAAATCAGGGGGAGGGGTAAAAGGGAGGGTAAAATGTAACCTTTGTTACTCGTCGGATCTTATAGAATAAGTATGTAAATTTTGGGTCAGATCGGAAAAACGGTGTGGATTTGTACAGAAAACCGACAGACAGACGGACAGACAGACAGACGTTGAGTTTTATAGGTATAGATCTATCCCTTCCAAAGTCATGTTTCATATTTTAGAGCCGATGTTTCGTTTAAAATATCGAATTCAGTCAGTCAATTTGAGTCAGTTGAAAAAATGGGTATTTTAGTCGATTTAAGAATTGCTATACATATATATTTTTTAAAAATTTTAAATGACTAACATATCGAATAAGACAATTTCATTCGAATAAGCAACTAGCCCGCGCTCGAAATATAGGGAAGCTCACAATTGTTAGTCGAATACCATTTTCATGGATTCATTTCTCTCTCGGGACATCGTATTGCTAGTATTCTGTTACGACTGGAACATAGCGACAACCCCGTAGTGCAAACGAATTTCTGTTGTAGGTTTATATCCTTATTCAAAGAACGAAACAGACTGCGGGATAATTTTATGTACTTAAATGTATTGTCACGTTTCGTGGCTGTGAGAGGAATTAATGAAAACGCTGAAAATTAATTAGCGATCTATTAATTACTGATTAATTAATTATTTAAATGTACAAAGACACTTATAATAACACTATTAAGCTTAAGGTTATTCTTTAAATTACATTATTTCGTAATTTATCACTTGTAAATAGACACTTTATTATCGCTTAACACTTTATTTAAAATTCACTAGAATATTCAACCCGATTTTCGGACGTATTATTCTCTTCGGTTTATTTCGCTACTTAAGTAGGAACTTCGCTAGAATATTCGCCTGATGTATTGTTTTCACTGTACCGCGCTCAACAACAACAACAACAAGGCGCGTGGCCTGCCCCCGTATCCGAGTATTAAAGTATCGAACGTCCTAGACTTTTCCAGTATTAACGAAAAGATTCTCGCGGCATCTAGGTTTTTATAGAAGTTTCTCTAATGTTTCAGATGCCTCTCGAAATCAGTAGATCACGCTGGTTCCTTCTGAATTTTTCGATAGTATTGTTATACATAAGGATTATTTTTAAGGGTAACCCGCGTATTTTAGACTTGAGAAAGACTGTTATTATAATACACCCAATCGGACAGATAGTACCGTCCATTGTCAAAGAGATTTTTGTTTTATATTTCATATTCTGTTTTGAATTGGAGGCGAGTACACCCGTTTATTCCAGAAGTCGAGATCTAAGTGAAGCCTAATATGAAGCTAACTGCTGAGTTTACTTTGTGGACCTATCTAATTTATTTGGGATCTGGTAATTCTTCTATTATGGTTAGAAATCCCGTTATTGTTATTTATATGATTTATATTAATATGTTCATTTAGTCCGTTGTTACTTAGAATCGGATTATTAGAGGTTAATTTAGAAAAGGTTTTACAGTCATTCTTAAGTATGGATGTCCAAGTATTGGGGATTCGGATCGCATCGTCCCGACAATTCATCTCATAAAATTATGTTTTTGTATTTCTATTGCTTTTTAATGTTTGCGAGGGTTGAGGCATTATTAAAATCTATTGTTTGACCTCCCGTAAGCACATGATGAACTAAGGATGGGGTGAGTTTTTTATTTCTAAGATCTACTTTATACTCACGCGGCAGGATATTTTTTTCTTAGATCTGCCTATATATAGCGCAAGATATTTGATACACGTCGTGAGATCCTAAAGGGATATTGTCTTTGTAATGAATTGATTTATTTAGAAAATTGTTTTAATATTGTTATTCTGTGGTAAACGCTGCGTAGTTACTGGGACTGATTTAAGAAAAGCTAGCGACTTTGAGGGTTCGATTGCATCATTAGTTTGCGAGTTTTTATTGCATTCGCGTTTGATGGCTTATTAATAATTGATTTAGGGTGTAGGTTACACAAAAGTGCTGTTTTTAATTTATTCAGCTAGTCTTAAATAATGTCATTTTGTTTTAATATTAGTAATATGTGAAGGCTGCCATACACGCAACGCACGAGGTTCGTTTGCGCAAATGCAAAAGCAAAAAAAAGGCGTACCGGAGCGTGTTTGGTGCCCGCTTGTACAGGTTTCCAGACCTGTACAGTTGACTGGAGAAGAATTGAAACCTGCACAGATCTACATACCGGAGCGTGTGTTGTACTCTCAGTTGTGCTATAACTGTGACAGGAAGAGGTTATGTTACGTGCAGTATTTTTTTTTAATTGACAAGTTGTAAACGTTATAAAGTAATCGAAGAATTTATCGAAGTTTATAAATTGGAACCGTGTTTTACTACCGTGTTTTGTGCAGAGTGAAAACCCTGTCATCGCGATTGCATCATCTCGTGACGTTATCCTAGGTAGTTTCAACTAAAGATTCCTACGGTTTACCGTAACATGTGTGGGCTCTATGGGGCTTCGGTATACCTGAACAGTTATGCTTGCACAGGCGTACCTCCCCGCTTTACCGGAGCTTATATGGCCGTGTTTAGATTGAGATTTATTGGCGATTACTTTGGGCTACAGCGGCTGCAGTTCAAAAATAGGTTGTAATAGACAGAATATGTATCGATAATAGAAATTTAGGTCAGACCCACAGAAGACGCTGTGATGTGACTGCGGTCACGAATTCCAGCTGCGATGAAGCCTCTTTAAGAATAAAATAAACACATTTCCACTTATTTTTTTATTTTAATTAGGCATTTGTCTTTATCATAATATTTACTGGTATTATTTTTTTTAATTTATGCAATGTTTGAACCAATTATTTAAAAAAATATAATTATTACTTTGATTAAGAAATTTAAATAAGTAGCCAAGTTTATATGTGATCTGCTTCCTCCTTGTGATTTAATTGTTATCTTAAAATATAATTTTCAGCTAACTTTATTTTACACAAAATATGACATATTTATTGTAATAGATCTGAGGGACGTATGTCGCGAAGCATGAAAGAGACAGAACAGGAAAGAGAGAGAAAATGCTTTATAAGGTCGCGCGCATGTCGCCTCTGGGCTTTTTCTACCATTATATCGAGACAGACCGCTGTTGTTCATTGTAACCGCTATATAACGTATTGTTGCCATCAGTAAACCAAGAGTAACTGACATCCTCTTTTATTGAAGAATCCCGAAGTCACGGCAAAGTAATAAGAACATCACATTTATTATTACAATTCTTTCGACAAGAGCAGTCCCTCTCATCATCAGGAATCAACTAACTTAAATATAAAATTTATCAATCTATCTAAGGCAGAGAGCCGCGTGGTGGGGAGGATTTTTTGGCCATTAACGGAATCAGGATGTGGATTCAAACTTGATTATTATTCGTAAATGTCTTTTCAGAATTTTGATTTTTTAAGATTTATACGGTTTCCAAATTATCTTCTGTCCATCCTTTATGAGGAACCGAGTGGATGAGATTAAATTGGTGACTGTCGAAAGAATGATCAGTAAATTATGAGATTGACAAAAGAAATAATAGTATTAATTATGTGATTGTAAAATTCGGAAAAGTTGTTATTTTGTTTGGCGTATATATTTTTATCGCAGTCTCCACATCTTATTTGATAATTTCCCTTTTTTCAAGTCACCTATTTTTGTTTTTGAATTTGAAATAATTTTACCAATGTTATGATTTATGTAAAATGCGGGTCTAATATTAGGTCCTTACATATGAAATTGGCGTTTTGCCGTACTGGCAAATTTGATCTAAAATATCTTCTCTATTTACTCATGTATTTGTGTTTTGAAAATTATAATTCATTTGTTTTTTCCTCAATTGTTTTTTTTCTTTGCGTCACTCAGTTTACAAAATGAAAAACTTGAAATATCGCGTTATTTACGAGTACGAGTTCCACCGTGGCACCAGTGCTGCAGAAACGGCTCGAAGGATTAATGATGTGTATGGCGACGGTGCCGCAAAAGAAAACACAGTGCGTTTTTGGTTCCAACGTTTTCGTTCTGGAAATTTCGACCTGCAGAACAAGCCCCGTGGACGGCCGGAGACCAAAGTTGATAATGAAGAATTGAAGGCTATTGTGGAAGCGGATCCATCGCAAACCACATCCGAGTTAGCTGCAGGCTGCGGTGTTAGTGATAAAACTGTTTATAATCCACTTGAAGCAAATTGGTAAGGTGAAAAAGCTTGAAAGGTGGGTACCTCACGAATTGAGTGAAGCAAATCAACAAACGCGCGTTGACTGCTGCGTTGCATTACTCAACCGGCACAATAATGAAGGGATTTTAAATCGAATCATTACCTGCGATGAAAAGTGGATCCTGTACGATAATCGGAAGCGCTCATCGCAATGGCTGAACCCTGCCGAACCAGCCAAACCATGCCCCAAGCGAAAATTGACTCCAAAAAAGTTACTTGTGAGCGTTTGGTGGACTAGTGCTGGTGTCGTTCACTACAGCTTTCTTAAATCTGGCCAGACGATTACGGCAGATGTCTATTGTCAGCAACTGCAAACCATGATGGAAAAGCTAGCTGCTAAACAACCGAGGCTGGTTAATCGCTCTAGGCCACTGCTGCTTCATGATAACGCTAGACCACACACTGCACAACAACGGCTACCAAATTAGAGGAGCTTCAATTGGAATGTCTAAGACATCCACCGTACTCTCCGGACCTTGCCCCAACAGATTACCATTTTTTTCGAAATTTGGATAACTTCTTGCAAAGGAAAAAATTCAACTCCGATGGGGCAGTCCAAACCGCCTTCAAAGATTTTATTGATTCCCGTCCGAATGGTTTTTTTAGTAAAGGGATCGATGAACTACCTATGAGATGGCAAAAGTGCATAGATAGCAATGGTACATACTTTGATTAAATAAATATATTATAATAAAAAAAAATCGGCTTTATGTTCCTCCCATACTAAACGCCAATTTCATATGTAAGGACCTAATATGAGGGGGGAAATAACTTGTAATTTTTGTTGAAATAGGACCATTGTATATGTAGAATTTTATACCAAAAAATATTGTTAGTAGTGTTTATGTTTTGGCCCGAGTATAAATACATATGTTTCTGTAAGTTTATTGTTAATTTTTGATAACAACATCCTGTCTTTTAAAGTGCAATTATACCCGTTATGAATAGACATTTGTATGATTGTTTTAATTTAATTATCATAATCAGTGGTATATAAGGAATTTTGATAAGTCTCTTTAACATGGAATGAAAACATTTAACAATTGAGTAAGACTTGATATTAAATACGGATACTGATACGGTAAAACGTAAAGTATTCAATACTACGTTATTTACTTCCTTTGTGACAAGCTTAATAATTTTTATTTTTTGTATTCTCGCAAACGTAAGAATATAATAAATATAATTATGTAAGCGTACATCATTGTCTGAAGAGATATGAAACAGAAAAGTGGCAGAGTCATGGGTCATTTATCCAGCTGTGGATTGAAAATAATGATGACGTTCTCATACATCTCGAAGAATTGTGTATTGTAAATTATTTATTATCTGAGACTAAGAAATAAATAATTTACACATTGATGAAACCTTAGAATGTTGGAGAATTAATCGATAGTAAATGGCTAATTTTAAAAGTGTTTCGGGTTTTATTAATTTTCAAACCACGACTGTCAATAATCTCGTTCATCTCGCATTCCAACCAACTTTCGATAGAGTATAACATGCAATCAGCAACAAGCAATGACTCAGGTAACACGCAACGGTCGCCAACCAAAATACCGTGATTTTCACAGGCGCACGGCTAGCTACATAAATACATTATAAGCGTGATTCGTCGTTTTTTTTAGTATAATAGAATCCCGATTAGTATCCAAAAATATCAAAGTTTTTGTTTTCAAAATCAATATCGTAAAGGAAGTTTCAGAAAGTGTAAAAAGCGATAAACAAGAACAAAGGAGGCTTTTTGTGAATGACAACCAGCGACATCGCGGTGGCATCAGTCGAATCTCTAACATCGAAACGGACCCCCAGACTTTATTTTCTTGTGTTCGTTGTGTAATAATACTTGTACACTTTCACTTGCTCACGGGGCTTCTCTCCGATTAAAAAAATCTATAGACAAAAAAACACTATTTTATTTTGGTAAATGCGTCTTGTCTACTAAGAGATCTAGTTATGTAAAAATAAATACATTTATTGTATTGTAAATGTTTCTTAAATATATGCGAGGGGAGACATACTTACTCTCCTTTAAGAACGGGATTACTTCAGTCAAGTAAATTTTTATAATCTGTGTAATAATAATAATATGCATTCGCATGAAAAGATGACCAGATGAGGAAGATTCTAGCGAGATCCTGAAGAGTTCGGGGCACAGGTGCGAGCCATAAATTGCAAAATTTTAAAATATTTTTTTGAGATTTAAGAAATACAATTATTTTGGTCTAGTTTTGTTTACTTTCGTCATATTTATTCCACAGTTTTCCTAACAATTTAAAGAAAAATATGCAGATTTCTTCAAGAGTTGTACGGCTAGAATATTACGCCGGTGTGAAATAGAACATAAAAAATATGAATTTCATTTTCCGTCCCAATGAAAGTACCTACTAGATTTTTTGTACATGTCTGGTAGACGGAATAATACAATGTTGAATATTTCATATCATACACTTGTCCAGGTAAAGTCTGTATACCTGAATGTTTGAATAAAAATAGTCACTATTTTCTAAAACCTTTATATAAAATTTTCAAAGTAGAGTTTTCATTTTAACATAGAAAAATTTATTACCGAAACCCACTCATCAGAAAATATATGTCTTAAAGAATAATATATTAGACATTTTGTTAAAAGTGGTGTTACTGTTTCAAGAATTTAAAAGATAAATTTTGTTTTTAACCTTAGGCATGTCTTGACAGGTTTCAACAAGCTTATAAAGGTTTTCTATTTTAACTTTTTAAATAAGAAATATTTATAAAATAACATTAACATTCTTATATTCAAAGTATGTAAGACCAAGAACCGGTGACCATTTATCTCTTAATCTATCCATCAATATTATAGATAAATAAAACGCCTTTAATATCATTCTTCTTCTTCTTCATAAGCCTTCGTCTCTCCACTGCTGGATATAGGCCTCTTCCTTCTCTTTCCTTGCCATGTTGTTTGCTAATAGTAGCCATTTATTTCCCTCCACAGCGGCTATATCATCGGCCCATCTGTTTTGAGGTCTTCCAATCCCTCTTTTATTCTCGCAAGGTCTCCATTTCAGAACTTTGGGAGGCCATCTTGTAGCATCCTGCCTTGCAACGTGTCCTGCCTATTGCCATTTTAGCTTCACTACACGATCCATGATATCCACTACTCTAGTTCTTCTATCTCTATTACTCCAAGCACGGAACTCTCCATGAATCGTTGCGTGCATTTGAGCTTTTCTACACTTTTATTTGTAAGGGCCATAGTCTCCGATCCATAGGTCATTACTGTGATGACGTATAATGTCATTGATCAACAATATTTTCAATAATAATAGGATAAATATAACCAATGGCATCCCGACGAACCCACGCATGACAAAGCTACATTGCCAAGCGAATCAAAATTATAAAATTAAATTAATCGAAAAAAAGTTTTTTTTTTAATATTATGCATTTTATATTCTGGGCAGTCTATCAATAACATAACTTTATCTAACCTAGCCTAACAAAGTAATTTATTTGAATCTTGAAACTGTAATTTATTTTATTTTATTTTGAATATTTTTAAAATTTTCTTTCATTCATGTTAATATTTTTCATGTTTATATTTAAAAAAAAATATTTAAATATTATTTTACTAATACATAAATATTCTTTTTACTGTTTTTTATTTTTATTTCACGGCTTTAACCATTGCCAATAAAAGGGATGTTAAATGTATTGAGAGCCGTTCAACAAATTTGGTTTTGATTAAAATTTATTGACGAGTCGTCAATGTTATGGAGAACTGTTAAGCCACGTGAGGGTAAATATTGAGCAGTATCACATTAGTTTCTCCTGAACCGTTTCACTAGCATTTGAATTGAGCAGTAAATAAAATTAATAACAATGAAGGGAGAGACAGTTTCTGTTGAAATATATCGAGGGTAGTATTTTATTATGTACTTTTGTACACTCTCAATAGAATTTCTCTCAAGAAAGATTTAAAATAAATAAAGGTCAATCAAACTGTGTCAAAACCTAATTTATTGATTTAAAATTAAAATAAATACTTTCATTTTTTTAAATCATTGTCAATAAACATTGTCAACTTTCAAGTTTTAACATTTTTAGCAGAGAACAGTACGACGCGGTGAGGAAACATCTGCAACTTGAAAACAGAGTGAATACTGAAATATTGAACAATTACTTAGAGTAATTAAACGTTCGTGGGCTTTAGCCCTGCCAATATAAGTGACCAATAAAACGCTTTCAATATTATTGATCAATAATATTGATGGCGTTTGATAGTGCGCGAGCTGCTGTACCTTCAGATCGCTGTGCCCTTAACTTATATATGCGGTAAAATCATCTTAACGAGTTAATAATAACAACATAACCATAATGTTGCGTTACGTCACATACTATCCCGCAAGGCAACTCGTTATTATTATTTCCCGTGATTTTTTACGGGTGTGCGGCTTCGTACGGATGTGTTTATAGTTCCATGAATAAGCGTGTAGAACAGACAGATCCGTAAGTTCTTCTGTACAATGAAAACTACGTATCTTCGAATTTACGTTAGTTTTGGTATTACTGTATTTTGAGAGAATGATGAAGAAGAAAAATAAATGTTACGCTATCAAATAAGTAACACAAAAAACTAAAGATTGGTTTTAGAGGTTTTAGAGTGGTCATAAAAATCGTATATTAATTTTTATATCTCAGGTTTTAATTCTTCACATACATAATTTTAAAATAATAAAGTAAGCGCACGTCTCTCTGTGTTCATGCTTCGCGGTATGGTCACGGATGTATAGAGCCGAGCGTCGAATAAATTAGTCTCGCAGTCATAAATAGCGGAATCACAATACACACGGGACCATACTAAGAGATTTTTGATTTACACAGAACCCTTTCTCAATCATCTTATTGTTACAGGCTGGCAACAAGGCTCCCCGCCCACCGCGCGGTTATAAAATCCCACCTCGCAGGTCGTGATTTATCTGGCATCTAATGATGGAAACTTGGCGAGGGCCCAGCCTCCGGAGTGGCCGTGTAAGCGGTCCATTGTGGAGATGAAGCACGGTAATGGCCGAGGGTGAGCGCGGGAGGGGGCCCTCGCGTGCCCTATCGGGGTATGCGTGAGACAATCTCGGGCCGCGAGCGGCGGTGACAGGGCGCCGGGTTTCTCGATCTTGGTCCTCGCGTCTCGGGCAAACGGTCACGCGTGATTGGGAGGAACCGAGGTAATCCTTAAGGGGGAATACCTACCGACGAAGCGCGAAAAAGGGCAATTTTTGTGATTTTTTTAAGAAAACCTGTATAAATTATGGTATTTGTATCATTTATACGTGAATATATCATTTAAGAATATATCATTTTTTTTTTTAAATATTCAACATTGGAGGAAAATTCTTGGGTTTTAAAGACGGCCGAAAAAATGGTCCTCCGCGGTGACCATTCCCATTACATCTGTAATCATCAGAATAAAAAAAACCCAAAAGGATTATCAAAATTAATATTATAATTTAGTATTTGACGTAGGAGTTTTTTAAAATATAGATTTTTCACAAAATGTGCGTTTTTTATGGAAAAATTCTGGATAAAAAAAACTAAGTCACTTAAAAAAATCCTATGACAAAGACTGCGTAATTATGTATAGAATAACCGCTAGATATTACAAGTTGATCGGTTCAGCGGTTGCCAAGATATTTTTGTCACCAATTTTTAAAACATGGTTTCTAGTAAAATGCGTTTGAAAATTGAACAAATAAACAAAGAATTATCACTTTGTTATTTTTATTAATTTTTCACCAGAAGTAGTTGAGACCTCAAGCTTTAAAAAAACGCTAAAATTTAATAACCGATTTTTTCAAAATGTCTAGTTAGGTATAAATAAAACTTTAATTAATTTCAAATGTTTGATTTGTCTCCCACCGGCATAGATCAGATACCTTAGATAAGAGATGGTCAATATACTTGCCAATTGGAAAATTAATCATTATATTATATAGGTATATAATGCTTAGATTATGTATAGATTTGTTACGCTTCTTTGATATTTTTCTTACTAGCAGTAAGATAGTTTATTATCACTTTTATTTCGTGCTACAGCATCCAAACCATAGAGTTTATGAAAATCCTAACGGAGACATCGGCAAAGATCCTTCCTAAAAAACGTGAAAAGCATTTCTCTCAGTAACACTCTGGGTCAATTTTTTTAAAATGAATAATTTAAAAAATTTATTTAATTTTCACTCGCATTGAAAAATAATTTAACACCGACGTGGATTATTTGACATAGTCCAGAAAATCTTACTAATACTTTGGGTTAACTGAACTTTGACATGTAAATCATTGAAGGGAATGAATTTTAAATATTCCATATAAAATTCAGTAGTGATGGTCCAAAGCTGTATAGAAAATAAGTAAGATATTATTGGAAAAAAATACAAACTTTGATGTCGCTTACCTCGTACCTGTCAATATTTCACCCAAACTGAAAATAATACTTTCTAATCAAAATTGAATGAAGAAGATTCCCCGAAGTTTTTCCTGGACTATATCAAATAATCCATTTTGGTGTTAAATCATTTTTAATGAGTGAAAATAAAATAAAATGTTCAAAGTAGTCGTTTTGCGAAAATTGACTCAGAGTGTTACTGTAAGAAATGCCCTTTACGTTCGGGTAATTTTAAGATCTGCAAAATTTTAACAGCAAAATTTCGGAAGCCCCCGCCTCATCTTCCCGTGCCTACACTTAGGCCTGCTTCGTCGGTATCAATGGGAAAACAGAGAGGGAAAACCTACTTCATATCTATTTACTAAACTTCTTTTATCTATACTGATGAAGGTCACGAAATCATTCATGCTTAATAAGAAGAACGCAAAGAAAAAAATTTCAATAAAAAACGTAATTGTATTTTAACTGAATTAGTCATTATAGTCATCATCTTCATCCCCTTATTATAGTTGGGTCTGGGGCCCAAAGACTCGACAAGGCGTTTCTATATTCTCTGTGTGTTGCTTCCGTATAAGTTAACCAGTCCAACCAATTCTGTTTTCATACAATTTTTTTGCTAATTTTGGGGTTTCCATGAGGATACTCCTTGGTACTCGGTTCTTTGGTATCCTTAGCACACGTCCAAGCCACCTCATTTGTGATTTTTCTAGGTATGTGTACGAGTGGCGGCTCCATACTGAGTGCTTGATGTCGGCGTCTCACTCTGTCCCTCAGTGTGACGTTAGTCTGGATCCTTGCTCTTACCCTCTGCGTTAGAATCTAAATTCCATGGCCATATATTAAGGTGGGCCTGTACACGATTTGAAAGTATGTTTGTCTTGACACTCAGCTCGGATTTTCGAACGCCAGCCGCAGCTACAATTTTTCTATATGTTTCACTTTCCTGCCTTATCGCTAGAAAATTCCACAAAAAGGTATTTGGATCTATCGATTTGCTTCAGCTACATCCCTGTCGAGCACTGCTCTTGGTTTCTTCTTACGACCGTAACCTCTGTTTCGGATTTTTTAAGACCAATAAATCTTGTATAAAATATGTCGCCGTACAAAAAAACCCTTCTATGACACGTCTTCTTCTTCTTCGTCGCGGTCTTGGTAGAGCAGTCAGGATTGCTGATCGACATCACTATCAAAACTACCGATGCCATCTTCGGCTTCGTGAAATGAGCCATGGCTTCAGATTTTATCTAGTCGAGAAACTTACACAGAGACGAGTTCTCTTGTTTCTACCAAGTGCTACCAGCCTCTTCATTGAATTTCTTTGTCTATTGGCTTGTTCGTAGATGGTGTTTCAGATTGTATTGTTGAATAAAATGTAGCTGTTTATTCTGTGAGATCTGTAAAAGTAAACCGGAGCTGTTTTTTTGTAGCATACGCCGCTAGCGCCACGTGTCAAATGCGTTTATCTTTGTGCGCTCTTGTTACCTTAGTATCTATACCTCCCACGCAGAAACATTGGGAAGACTTGTGTTTCACCATGAAATGTACTTAATTAAAAGATAAAATAATATATAAATTATAGAATTCTCACAGAGAAGAAATTATTAATGTGAGAAATATATAAGTACGAAAGTCTATTATTTTATTTGAAGATACCCACCTCTAAACTAAACGTGTTCGCGGAATATACCTAGATATAAAAATATTGTTAAAATTAAATTGGTTGACTGTGGTATAAAACAACATTAATCCACTATCTCAACACTAAAAAATTATTAAATCATATAAAGTTCCCCATAACACGAATACATTTACGATCCACTTACTTTGTGATTTTAAAGTTCTTCTCGTAACGACATTCTCACTCTAGAAAATTTTTATAAGGCTTCAACGATATCCTTAGCCGCATCATGCAAAATGAATACGAAAAAATACCATCGCACGTATTATCAGTGAGGAGACACGCAGCGAGGGCCGCGAAGGAAGCCTCGGAGGCTTAGGGGGGACGTAAAAGCATTTGCTTAATTTAATACAGAATGATCTTCTTACTTTTTTATATCCAATTATTTATGAAGAGGGCAAAACAATGCAAATAATGTAAAATATTTATATTTTCTGTGGTAAGAAATATAAAAACTAAATAACATGTGATGCCAAATTGTATAAATAATACATTTTAGGGGGATTGTGATGTTGAGTTTCCAATATATTTTGAAGATGTTTATTTATAACAAAAACACAAAAAATAGGCCAGAAGTCTCCAGAAAAGTAAAAAGTTGAATTAGTTATATAAAAAATTGTCTATTGGGGCTGACATTCAGAAATGACAAATTAAGATGATCAAAAATGCTGATTTTTTTAAACTGTGACTCCACAAAGCAACTATATTTTCGACAAATTTACCACTATATTTTAATTTTATTTTGATTAAGATTTAATATTTATAGTTGAAACCCGATGTCGCTAAAGTATTCAAATTTAAATTAATTTCATATCATATATGTTTGGCTTGAATCTTGTTTAAGTCTTGTAAATAAAGTATTCAAGATCATTTTCAAACATGTACATATTTAAATGTAAAAAATTAATTAGGTACCTATATAAACAAATTCGTAATTTAATTTTAAATAAAATTCGTCTGTGTCTGTAAACATTCAATAAATGTGAGGTCATCCTAAGCAGCTTTTAAAAAAATTATAGTGCTGATAACATTTCAAAACCTGACATCCGTTGCTATATCACATATCAGATGAAAGTTGATATTCAGATAACTACAAATTACAAATATTAAAAAAAATATAGATATAAGCCAACACTGTCTTGTAATACAAAAATATTTTGTGAATATAAAAATTCATAAAGAAGATAAAAATGGAATTAAATATTTATTATTTAATTTATTTTGAGCTGTTAGATTAAGTAGGTAAATATTTACGCGAAAAAATACTGATACTCACTATTTTTTAGGTCATTTTTATTCATTATGTCGTTTGTGTCAAAATAGGACGACTTCGACAGAACTTCTTTTTCCATAAATATATCGTTTTGTATTAAAGATTACTAAAATAATACATTTTACTCCTGAATAAACCTAAATGATACGACTTAATAAAGGATACAATTTTTAATACATCGTCAAAAAATCAATTCAGCGATATAAGTTCTCAGAGCATTTTGTTAACTTTTCTTTTCTCCCGTGTAATGTGTTATATATATATAAATAATAAAATGAACTTAGTTTTCACCACTTTTTATATTGAAAATATCAACATGTTTCAATATTTATTATATATCTTTGGGCGAAAAAAAAAGGAATGTGTCAAAGAATTTAGGTTTTTATGAGAGCCAAAACAAAATTTGGAATGTTTGTTTGTTTAAAAAATATCTCTTTAAGCTTGTATTATTTTTATCTATTTTTTACACCAGTAGTTTTATTTTTTGGATAAGAACGTTGAACCAAGTTGATAACAACAACTTGCCAAACTTTTTAAATAATTAATCATGTATTTGTCTTCTTTCCAAAAATTAAAAAATGATCGCAATTTATTTTATTTTATGGTCATCTAATTTTTCCCTGTAATTTTTCCCAGATATATATCTGAAGAACAACTCTACATAATTAATTCAAAACTAGATTTTATCGATTTATTACGTTGTTTGTTTCACTTAAAGAGTTTCGATTGAATATTTTATCAACATCATCAAAAAAAGTTAATGCTGGATTAAACTATTCGTTATCTGGCATTATCATGTGTTCAATATGATATTGCCAGATGCCAACGGATATCTGTAATCAACACGCACATATTATTATGTACATATTTATGTTCGTTGTTGATTATAAATTATTGTTAATTTATTCTCGGTATAAGATAGCAGGAGATTTAATACGTTTTTCAATACATTGAGATACTATTCGATAAATAGGGCAGGTCGTCTACCCAATATAACAAACTGTATCTATTAAAGAAATATATTTATGTGGTTTTATATGTTCTTTGCTAACATCTCCGATTAGGTTGGAAAGGTGCTACAGTTTATGGAAAAAGAGGTAGCACTATGGACAAGGAATATCACTGTTTAACTATAAGTAGGTATCTATACTGAATTCTGCTTCTTCTAGTGGTCATCCGGCTAAAGAATTGTTGGTGATCATTACATTTGTCGACTCAAAACAGTTAAAAGGTGGATTTCTTCAATGATTGCCATGGATTTTTCAATTTTCTCGCATTTATCTAGAAGTATTATATATGTCTCATTTTTTATGGTAAAGTAAGTATGGAAGGTTCGTAGGGTATTCGTAGGGCTTACGATTTATCGTACGGCTGGTTTAAATGATCAGTTTACATAATGTAACGTTCACCAATTCCCACCAAGATAGACTACCAAATCTATCAAATGTTTGGAAGTTGTATAGGTACATGTTTAATTAGCACGCATTGTTTCATATGTGAGTTGTATTTTAACAACCGCTACCTGTGGTTGAAATTTTTCATTCTCATAAACCAGTAAAGATGTTACTGTTGGTAATGAGTTATCTATATTTTTGATTGGAGTTTTTAAATCAATTTTCTTTTTATATGTGTGTGACATTCTTCCAAATTATTAACATTGTACTAAAAGTATGCCAGAAAATTAGACCAGTTTTACATAGAACTTTGTAGACCGGTTTTACACATTATTCTGAATATTTTGAGTATTTTCATGAGAATTATGTTTTTGAAAAATACGAATATATTCAAAAAATTTCTCGCATTATATTGAAAGATGAGATGCAGGATCTGAATTCTGCATGTCTCGTCATGTGACTGAAATATTTTTTTTTTGTTTTAAAGATTCCTTTTTCCTTTTGCATCCGGATTACGATCAAAGTAAACTTTATGAATCCTGCTTATTTTAAGAAGCCGTACATAGAACCATATCTCCAATATTTCAAATCAAAATAATTAATTGTTGGCTTATATGTGACAGTCTTTAATTCAGAATAATACATAATTCGGTGTCTGTTTTAAAAATTTTAAGTGCTTTATTTATTCACCGATACCTTTGAAAGATAAACATATATTCGTGAACAGATAAATGGACAGCACTCGATATACTCGTCAAACAGCTGCCGCCTGTTACGCCACTCATTAATCCTTAAACCATTTAAGAAAAGATTATGGCGTCATCCGATTATAACGATGATTGTTTGTTTGTATTATATAATGATAAATCATACCTACTTAAAGGCTGTATTCACCAGACTTAATTAACTGAAGTGAACAATGAGTACCTTCTGATTTGGCGATAGTCAGCTAAATCAAAAAGGCTCTCCAATGATGGCCATTCAACAATGGTAGAATAGAATTAAGGAAAGCGAAATAAAGAACCTCCATAATTGGATCGCTTCAATAGATTTAGCAAACAAATAGAAATCATTATTTACGAACGAAAATAGTTCAATCCGATTCGCGGTGATTATTAAATAAAATAATTGCTAGCTTTCAAAATATTTCTCTCTATTTACGTAATATTTGAAAATATATTCGATCCGACCGAATTGCAAAATGTATTTTCAACTTTGAAAACAAAACCATTATTTTGTAAATATCTCGTTTATTCAGACAAAATACTGTCAGTTTTTCACCAAAAAAATGAGTTGGCTTATGATCAAATTGAATGGTTAAATATAAAACATGAGTTCGGTTTTATTTACATGTATCCCTACTACATTTTAATCTTTTTGTATAATATTTAAAAATCTATAAGTAAAATACCGTGGGTGCGGGACTTTTATTATAGTAAGAATGAAATGGAATTATTAAAAAAAACGCATTTCGTAAAAATGTTAAATGTCGCCTAGGTAAATATTATTCTGTTAAGCTTTTGATTTTTTCATGTGATTTCATACTGTAAATCTGTACAGTATTTTTTTAATGATAATTTTTTAATGATAAAAAAGACAATTTTAATAAGAAAATCTATATAAATTATAATAAATATTATTTCATTTATTTATTTATTACGCCCGTCGGGGCTTTTACAAAAAAAGTTAAAGTAGTCTTCTGTGTGTATTTTTTTAGAATATTCTGCAATATATATCTGACCTCTCTGGCCGTATTGCAATGTTCATAATCAGCCCAGATGATGGTCCCCCAATGGGATCTAAAACGTCGGCCAGAGAGTTCAGATATACACGACAGAATATCTTAGAAAAGTATACACAAGATTTTGAAAGTCCGTGAAAACATGAGAATATTTTTAAGTTAAGTTTAAAAATTATTTTGCTCCTTTTGAAAATGTATTTGGTTATTGAAATCTTTTTATCGAAAAAATTGAATTATACTTGAATCTAAAAATATGTTTTATTTTTAGATTCAACTATATAAGTTTAAAATTACTGCTATAGTTTAGAGAGGAGAAGTCCCTCTCATCATCGGGTATAGATAGTATAGTTATCATCTATACCTCATGAAAAGAGGGACTGCTCCTCTCGAAACTATAGTAGTAATCTAATAACTCGTATTTTTGTGTGTATTACAAAGTAAAATAAAACATATTTTAAATTATAATGTTGCACCACGAAGTATTTGCAAAATTTTTCAATGATATTATAGTTCAAAATAAAAAATAAGTGTCCTATTTTGAAATTTAATTGGATGACAGCCAATCGATTCATTTTTCGCTAGCATGGAAATGTTTTGATTTTTTATCTCGGTGAAAATTAAATATGTATTAGATACATAAATTTGTGTTATTGTTTAATCATTTTTTCTCAAAATATTAATAAAGGAACCGGAATTTCTATTTTGTATTCAATGCTTCTGAATTCGTATACCTAATGTTGCCTCAAATACGTCCGCAAGTCTTGTCTAAATGTCTTACACACTTGTACAAATTTTCTAAGTTTAGTTAGTTTCTTAACGGTAATGTGCAATGTGTAAATTTTTTTTTTTATTCACATTTTGCATTCAGCGCCTAAACTGTATGCCGATTCAATGCTTTGTGGAGTAAACAATAATTGTCACGTATTTGTGGTTATGCGGTTCGAATAAAATATTTTGGTAATGAAAAACCTAATTTGAAAATAAATAACAACACTTTTACACACCAGTATCTAAAAAGTACGCGTCTAAAAATTATCACTAAAAAAATTCGTTTTTGTACCTCATAGAATGCAGTTTATCTGACTCTTCGAACTATCACTGTCGATGTTTTTTTACTTCTTTTCTCGTAACGAAGCGTCTGCTTGTCGGCTTGTCTGCCGAAAAAAATTTGGATCGATTTTTGACCCTTTTCCCGTGATCCAATCAAGCTTAAATTTTGCAGGCAGACTCGTGGCGACGATAAAAATTATCTAAGAATCTTTCGTTTAAAATTATTTAACAATTATAGTATAATTTTTTTGATTTTTCGAAATTTTAACGATTTATATTGTTTAATTTTCGAGCCCGACGCGTGGAGTAGGCGCGAAACCTATTTCAATGAGAAAGTGAGTATAATGAAAACTGGATTTTTATGGGTTAGTTTTTTTAAATCTTTGTAAAAAGGTCTATTCGCTTCCTTATTTATCGTAACATTATTTTAAATTGCATAAAATCCACCAGAGTTCGCTCTTCTCCCACCAACTTTCACATTTTTATGCGATGTTGCACAGCGTGATTAACCGTAGCGAGGAATTTCGAAAATAATAGTATTAAAAGGCGCCTGATTCAATAATGCCTCACAATCAGTCCGGGATAATGTGGGTCCCGAGATCTAGTCGGGAGAAAACAAACCCTAATCTAATCGTGAGACCCAAAGCTCTTGGGGATCGTTGCTAAGAGTTTGGGGAGCGAGAAAGTTTCAGAGGGAGTTTCTCGCTAAACAAAAGGAAAGTCACATTCTTTATGTGCTCCGTAGGAGAGAACTTCTCTCTAAGTTGTATCGCCGTGTATGTAGATTGGATTATTACCTGTGTGTATTGTCATTAATGAAATGATATTTACTGTCTTGCACGATATATAATCGATAATGCTTTTTGTTTAGATGCAAAATATATTTAGATTTTATTCATACATATGCCTATAAAATTTCTTGACTGACCATAATATCAAAACATAACCTTTATAAAAATAGTTTTTTACGTTAGTTTTCGGGGTATGGACACTTTTATGAATTTCGTGAAAATCATAGATCATTTTTTTGAGTCTCACAGCTACAAATTTCTATATTATACTAAGATTATAATTTTTACCACGTTATCCTAAATCATCCTGCTATTGATAAAAGTCCAAAATAATACTAATAGAGCTATATATCTATGCCTTCAAAAAAAAAATCCCGAGTCAATTTTTTTAATAGCTTACTTCAACCCTTTATTTAGTAAAATTGAGATCTGAACTTCTTCCTGTAAGGCAGTTGAGACAAAGATATTAATACAGTCCTTAAAGCTGCTGAACTCGATATTACTGAGAGAAAAATTATAAATAAGTTATTAGCTTCAACATATAAGGAATGGACCTCAAAAGACTGGGCAAAAGCGATATGGAATGATTAGACCAAAATTTACATTTTTGGGAGAAATGGAATCAAATTTGTTCGTTCGTTCAAAGAGAATAATTGAGGAAATTATTAGAAGATGGTTCTATGTCATCACACTTGAAGATTAACGACATCTGGTGGACTCCATCTCTCAAAAGATTGGGCAAGATATTAAATCAAAAGGATTTTCGAAGAAATATTAACGTTCAATGTTAATTTTAAATATTTCGCAATATGTTTGTTTTTTTATTCTTATGTTATTTTTTTACAAAAATATGTTTATAAATACAAAATATAACAGCATAATAAATTTTTAAATTAATTAGCAAATATAAATACGGTTAAACCCTAAAATTATTTTAAATGGTGAAATGATTTAGACCGAATTTTGCATAAGTAATTCTTATGACTCTTCGAAAAACAAAGATAGATCCCATCATATCCAGACCATTCCATCCCCTGCCTCCGGTATATATGCAATTGATCGCCATCGAATACAAATTTTGCATATTTAAGTACTCCCTATGTTAAGGACTGTAAGTGTGGTAGGGAAATTCAAGCATATTCAGGACCCTGGGAAAAACAAGGGGTCGCTCGCCTCATTATCTTGACCACTCTACCCAATTTTCCACCACTTGACAAAAAAGTACATTACTTTGAACAGATACCAAATACTCTTTAGTCGATCTCTAAGATACCGTGGAAATACAATCAACCCACCCCACTCCCTCGAATATCTCACCATCTCCATATATAAATGGTAGTAATTTTTTCAGAAAAATAAAAGTACCATCCCTATTTATAATTTTAATTTAAACTGAATCCCAGTTGAGGATTGTTAGTATTTAAAAAAATACTCTGGTAGGTTCATAAACATATCGTATTTTCATAAACATATTTGACGTGTTTGATTAATTTTCAGTACAAATTTATTTATATTTTATACAAGGGATGTCATTTTTATCGTTTTCATTTCGATTTAAGTGTTATTACAATGTTTAGATAGCTTCGGGGACCTCAACCACACAACGTCGCGTCGGGCATCAAGCATGAGTGGAATAGTAAATTCCAATATTTTATTATATATTTTCACAAATATAAAAAACCCTCTTTCTCTCCCTACGGCACCGATGGCAATGTTCATATATATTTATCCCTATATTTGGCGAGCGATATAAGGAAATATTATTTCTGCTTATTTTTTCAGCAAATAAAAGTAAACTGATGTGCCCCGCAAATCGGTCGCAGGGTGATTTATAAAAATAAACAATTGTAATATTTTTTTTCAATTGATTCAGCAACATTGTCTATTGGCATTTAAAAAAAAAATTGATTATATTATTTGTATATTTTTATATCCATTAAAGAGTTAAGGTTGTTATTACGGTCGTTAGACATATTTAACTGTTAATAGTTGCGAATGTTATATACGAACCGTATGCGGAGGTGGAGGTGGTAACGGACAGAATCGTTTCTCGGAAAAACATCTATATATCTACGAAAAACATTTATATAAACATGTATATATCTACTTCTTTTATTTGATTAATTACACCAACATGTCAGGGTGTTGTATAACTGTCAAAATATCAGAATGAAATGTCTTTTCTTTTTTGTTTTTCTAAATTAATTGAAAAGTTATTTTAAATATTATTTAAAATAATTTTTCAACAACCATTTGTGTATTTTTAATAATTTAATTTGCTATTGACTCTTTACAGATTCTAAAATTTCTATTCTATCGGACTGCATTTGTATGGAATTTTTATACAAAATGTCAAAACTCTTTTAAATATCATAATAATGGTTTGTTTCAAATTCAGAATACATAATTATTATATATATAGCCTCGTTCACTGAAACACTAAGAGCCGGTTGTATCAACTTGGTTTGAAGTAAAACTTCGTTCAAAGCATAGATTTTTTACGGAAACATGCTTTTCGATTCGTGGAGAACGCAAAAATCCATAGCTTTAAACGAACTTTTACTTCAATCCAACTTGATACAACCGGGCCTAGGTGAGTGTCTCAACCACTAGACTAATGTCATCGATTTTATTACATTTAATTTAATTTGTTTCTAACATTTGTGAAGCATCTCACTTAAGGTCTCTTTTGCTTATATAAAAATATTAATTTCACTTTTTTTAATCTAGAAAAATTATAAATAATTAATTTAATAATTTTGTATTGAGCACTTGGAGTAACTATACGTCTACCGGTTTCGATACCACTGTGTCTTCATCAAGATGGACGCATACTAACTATCCATTACTTATTCGAGCAAACAAACCAATTTTTGAACGGGGGCGTGGCTGCAGTTATGGTGGGGGAATTGACAAGTGGACGTCGAATGGGGAATATATCAAGTAACGGGCTATTCATAAAATTTATCTGGTTCTCCTTCTTTCTCTTATCCCATTTCCCTTTTCATTTGAAGTCGGCTCTCAATATTCTTTTTTCCACGATTCCCTGTTCTGGGCCATCGCTTCGTCCAACTGGGCATTCTTCAGGTCCTTTTACACACTACCCCACCATGTGGCGCTGGGTCGGTTATTATCTGGTTATTAATTATAGCGGTTATTATCTGGTTATTAATTACAGCGGTTATTATCTGGTTATTAATTATAGAGGTTTTAGTGTTCAGGTATTTCTTTATTTAGGATAACTTAAAAATACTACTTGATTATCAAAAAATCCATCGCTTCGTCTATGAGTTTTGTTTTTGTAGTGTGATTCTCCGTGACGGAAGATTTATTGTAATAGCATTTTACACCGGGGTATTAGCGAAGTAATCAGATATAATCAGACACTGAGACGAGGGCGCTCAGTATCGCTGACACGATCATAGTGTCAATTACGCATTCAACAATACGATTTCAATTATTATGCTTGTCTAAAATAATTATTTTATTTTGCCGGATGGCTGACGGGGTAGCACATAAAGGTACAATCGCGTTTAATTTTCTCGGTTTTGATGGTAGTCTACCCTCTTTTGAGATGAAATAATTTAAATCTAGGGTTTTCGTGGAGACAATGCTACCCCTTATTTTAAATTCAAAGAACAATATTTGTTTGATTTACTTCATCCAAATTAAATAAGAAAAAACATACTTATTTATTTAAATATATGTATATCAACAAGGGTCTCCAATGTGAGTAATCAAGTATTCGAAATTCGAATATATTCGTCTACTTTTCAAGTACTCGATAATCGAGTATTTTGAAAATTACTCGATTAATACCCGAAAACTTTGAAATATTTCAGAAACAAAAATAACTTTTTATTAAAGTCTTGCTTTTGGCGTTTATGCCCGAAACGCCGACTTAGAGCGGTTACTATAATTTAAATCATAATAATTTTTTCGCATAGTTTCGGTCGTCGGCAATGCTAATGGGTCTATGCTATTTTGTCAATAGTCGGAGGAAATAACGGAAAAGCAGAGAAGGGAAGAAAAGAAAAAAACATTAAAATACAATTCAAAAAAATTGCGCTGATGACAAAAAGACCAACATCAACAGGAACGGAAAGGGTTTTTTACACTGCTGGAATAATAAAAACAAAAAGTCGCAGTAATCTTAAATTCGTGACATTTAATGCATTATTGTTTTTAAAGTTTAATGCACTATTGTTGTTAAAGTTAAAATAAATTTTTAAATTAACATAAGTTTTTTATTTATTTATATGTGTATGAATTTGAATAATAGCTATTTGGTATATTTGGTAAATACTCGAGAGTACCCGAGTACTCGAGTATTTTGAAATTTTGTTATTTGATACTCTAGTAGTTGATGGTTCGAGTAATGAGAGACTCTAATATAAACAACCTTTTGAGATTTTACTCAATAAAACATTTACAACATATTAATTAAATTGACTTATATTTTAAATTGACGTATAATTTTGCATAACAATATTATTAAGAATTGAATTTTTAGATAATTAAAGGAAAAAAATACATTCGTGAAAATGGCTTAAATACCAAAGGCAAATAATAAAAATAAATAATTTAAAAATGAGAGCGAACACAACAGTTTAAATACCATATTTAAATTTGCCTCTGTCTCAGTATGAAATCTAAAATACACTTATAATCGTAATTAAGCATTGATCCATGGAATATACAAACGAGACTGACTTTAATCTCAAATCTGTGATTTTTTTATAAAGATGCGAACGCGGAATACGCGTCGCATCATTTTTTTTACTATTTTCAAAATATGCTAAAAGCTTGTGCTATGAAAAAAAGACTAGTTTGCTGGTATCCTGAAATGGGGCTCGAACCACCAACCACCAGGTCACTAGGCGATTCAATGAATAAACGCACTTACGTAGAATGTTCTTCACGAGCCAAACAACGGCAAAAATCTAGTAATTGGGTGGGAAAATGGTATGAAATGAATTCAAATCAAGTCGAGAAGGTCCAACTTACCGTTTACTTTTATGTACCGAACAAAATATTAAAGCGTGTACATTACATGAACACCAGTCAAAAGGGCAATATTCATAACCATTTGAAGAAAATATTAATTTTTTCTATATATTATTTATAAAGTGTTATTTTTGTTTTTAATTTATTGCAGGAGATGGTTGTAAATAATAGTAAATAAGTTATTAATTTATTTGTTAATTAATTAACGCACTATAGGGCTTTTACAAACACATTTCAGCTATTTTGAAAGTTAAACGCATAAACACTTATAAGAGTAATCATTGTTTATACAATAATGCTGAAAAATTCCAATATTTATACTTTACTACCTACATTCTAATAATTTACGGATAAGAACGTACGGAACTTTAGTACCTACATTCTAATAATTTTAGGATAAGAAAAAATCTTCAGAAATTTAATAATTCATTCCATTAATACAGTTTTTTTATAGTTTTCTTACATCAAGATTAAATAGATTTAATTTATAATTTTTACCCGATAAACACAATTTAATTGCTTGTTACTGTTTCAGAATATATATCAGAAAATCCAAAACATAATTTCAGAATATGTCAAGTCTACCGGAGAACTTCGATATGAATATTTTTGTGGAACACAGGCAATTAGTTAAATTATTAGTTAATTTAGTAATTAATTAATTAATTAATTAATTAATTAGTTGATTAGCAATTAGTCTACTATTAACCACTATAACTCTAATCATTCAATTCAATTACTTAACATAATAAAACAGAATGTATTTAAAAGTTGTAATAGCAAATAAAACGACCGTATAAAATAGTTGTACAAAATAAGATTGAATAGACTGTGAGATTTTAAATTATATCAAACAACTTGACGACGTTTCAATTTTCTAATCAATAAATGAAAATGTGATTTTACAACTGTTTAGTACGATTTCATTATAACGGTTAATAACTTAACGATACTTGAGAGAAACTCCTCTTTTGGAGTACATCGTAATTACGTATAATATGTATACACATCTTTATAATTCACTTCATTATTCTGACGACCGAAGGAATGTTTCACGAGAAGTGCTTCGCCTCTCCAATCAAGTGACTCGCGAAGCGTGGGATATTTGATAACCTATTCTATCCGAGATAAAGTGCTTTAAATTAAACTAAGATTGGATCCTTCCAGCGGAAACGGAAATGAATTGAAATCGGTTCCGTTTTGAGGGGTTAAAGATAATGAATAAACAATGCAACATTTAAGAAACATTTTTATGCTGTCCATATGAATAATATAACGATTAGGGGTAAAACGGAAATTGTTAATTATAATTTTCTATACTTTATTTATTTATTTATTTTTTTTTTGGGGAAAATTAACAGCAAATCAACATCTTAACAAAATAATGGTTTATAAAATTATGCCAATTACAAATTTTCCACTGAATATAGTAATTTAATTTAATTTAACAACGAGTGGAGAGGGTGGAGGGAAATGTGGGACGGGAATAGAAGGGAAAATATATTGTACGAATTAGTTTGGGTGCGGTTGTGTAGATATTGTTTGTTTTATGTTTTTTATCGTTGAGTTGAAAATGTCAATGTGGTTATAGTTTGTGTTAAATTAATTTGTGGATCTGTACATAAAGGAGTTTTGTTTTGAGTTGGTCTTACTTAAGGGGAGATGAAAAGTAGGTGAGTGTCTGTTATTGCGAGTTGGGATGTGGTAAGATATTCGTTGAAGAAGTTCCGGACTATCAACTAGATTGTGTGTTATTTTGAATAAAATCAGCGCGTCAGCTATGTTTCTTAAATGAGATCTAAATGAACGGAGATCTATGTATCTTAGGAATCTGTTTTGGACGCTTTCAATTCTATTTTCGTGTACTGCTTAACCTGGATTCCATACCTGAGATGCATATTCTAAAATACTATGAACGTATGAGAAATAAAGTGTCTTGAGGGTACTGAGATATTTGAAATGTTTACATGTGCGAATGACAAAGCCAAGCATAGATGATGCGTTGGTGACTATGTAATCGATCTGTTTGTTAAAATTTAATTTACTGTCAAGTATCACCCAAATTTGCTTTCGGATTTGGTAGATAATGGTATATTGTTTATTAAATATTAATTAGAAAATACATTTTTATTTCTTGTAAAGCGTACATCGAAGCATTTAGAAACATTTATTTCCAGGCCGTGGGCATTGCAATACGTATTCAGACGATGTAGGTCTTCGTGCAGCCTTTGACAATCTTCTAGTGAATTTATGGGGGAAAAAATTTTCATATCATCTGCATATAGGATAGTTTTTGAGTTTAAAAAGCAGTCACCAATATTATTGATGTAAATATTCAATAGCAATGGTTCCAGCAGGCTGCCTTGAGGTACTCCAGGTGTTACAACAACAGTGTTAGATTTAAACCCTGCAACCACTACAATTTGAGTACGTTTGGAGATATAAAACGGAATTAAATTGTTGTAAATATGGAAGCCATGACTAAAAAGTACAAACCTTTGTGTTTCCAATATAACTCCATTGACTTGAATTACTGTTTAGAAATGTGGTGTTGAATTACTGTTTATAATAATGGTGTTGAATTACTGTTAACTAATATAACGTTGGTGGTGCATGTTGACAAAACCACGGACAAATAAGCATATATATCTACCAAGACGTTAAAGTCAATAAGCGTTCATATTATTCGGTATACGCTTTAGTTGATCTTCAATTTTCTAATGTATTAAATCACTTCGATTATCTGGAAAATAAATATTCCATGCAAAAGCAAAGGACAACCTAAGGCAAAGATCACAAGAAAACAAAAAAGATCATATATATGTATGCAAAATTTGGGTCAAATGAGAAAAACGTTGTAATTAGTTTTGTATAAAGAATAGACAGACAGAAATTGAGTTTTATAGGTATTGAATGTTTATGATTCGAAAATATATATTTAACCTTGAAATTTTTAATAATGTGTGGAGGTTCTGACGATGGAATCGGTGAACGTTGCATTATATAGAGTGATCACTTAAGCCAGCTACTACCGGCCTGAGTCATCGTATAAGAGACTTCCATCCACTTTTCTCAATATATTTTAACGCCCTACAGGGCTTTTCCAACAGAAAGGTAAAGTGTACATTAATAAAATATATTGTTTAAAGAAAAAAATAAAAGTAGAAAGAAAATACAGATACAAATGTATAAAGATAAATATTATATAAAATAAAAAGTATATAACAAGCAGAAGCATAAGGAAAACATAATATGATGGAAATTTAAGAACAAAATAGTCATAATATATATAAGTTATATTTAAGGTTTTCGCGGGTGAAAGATGACGATTTATTTACCAGGGGAATCCGCGTCAAAAAGTCCTGAAAAGGACTTTTAAACTCCCGACGTTTCGAACAGGTAACACTGCTCATTCTCAAGGGCCTCTTATTTTGAGTCCTGCCCAAAACTGAACGAGTAAACCCGACTGTTCGGGGCAAGACACCTACCAGCAAATGGGGCGGACGCAAGACTATCGTTGCTGTGAATAAAAATAAACACGTAAAATTATACTCCCTCACAGCGCACCTTGCGGCAAATCGTCGAACTGCCAATGTTCATTACCAGACGTTTGGAGACATTTTTTGCTCCCATAAAAAATTTTGCCAGTCGATACTTGTTGACGAAAACATCAAAATGGCCGATTTTGACGTGAAAGCAGTTATCAGTCCGCCCTCTACCTCCGTGGGTTAAAGTCGTCCTCCTGATGACGTTTTATAAGCATTCAACGAAACGTCGAGAATCGTTTTTCGGAAAAAATATAAAATATCCGCAACCAGTTACAGTTAAAGACTTTAAATTTGTAATAAAATGATGAAAGTGTGATTAAATATTGAACATCCTATACATGTTTTCTAAAGACGATAGGTGAATGATGAGTCAGTAGGCCGGCTCATCTTTAGCGGTACTAGGATTTATGTAAAAAATATAGTTATGGCCAGTATAGAAGTTTTCAATCAGACTTTAAAGACATTTTCGAGGCAGCGTCGATAAATTCACGCTTTTCCAAATTCTTTGATATCCCCGTTTCGTTTTGGGGATAAATATGACGTCATAACATTTTTCATTTCCATCTCAAGCACCCACTTTGCTAAGTTCAACAACATGTGAACATTTCTCTGGGATAAAAGTCATAAAAGATATATTGTCACTTTCCGATGGCGGAAAGCAATCGACATTTGTTTGTGTTTGCAGAGGATCGATGTGGCGTTGATTATGGAATAAATTGTTTGTTTTCTGGAAAGAATAAATACCCATGCAAATTAGTTCCAATACCCATCACAATGTGTGTAAGTTTCGGGACCTTTGAAAGGGTTGAAGGTATCTCCTTAGGGTACAGTAATAAATTACCTTTCTACAAAGCTAACACATTTTATTTAATGCTTATAAAGTGCGACATTATATTGTTTCCTTTTTTAGATATTTTAAATACTTAATGATGTCATAATCGTAACTTTACTGGCATAAAGTTTTTAAAGAAGATAAGAAAATTTATGTAAATTTATTTACAATATTTCCAAAATTCAATAAGATATAATAACACGACTAATATCTAAAACATTTATTATTTACGAATTTGAAAAAAGCATAAATCTTATTTTATTTGTGGGAGTTTTTTATAAAACTAAGGTATTCTATAAAAAGTAACCCATAAAAACCAAGTTTTTACTATACTCCCTTTGTTTGTAAAATATAAAAATAATTAAAGAAGAATTAAAACATATAACATAACACTAAACTTACAGAAATTTAATATATTTCTAAAATGTCTGATGTTTTGAGATGTCAAGATTTTGATAGATTCAATTATCATCAATATCGTACCTTATGAATTTCCAGCGTCAAATGATTTAGTCAGAATCAGATTTGAGTAATGAAGAATTCTTCAAAACTAAGCAGAAATCTAAAAGAAATAAATTATTATTTGATTTTTTCCCAAAAAAACCCAATTTTGCTGTCATCTGTGAATCAATTGTTTTGTAAATTTTCGAAATTCGTAGTGATGTACCTATTATACCGACGGAGTAATTCAAATTAAGAAAATATTCCGCGACTTTATCGGGCCGCAGCGCCGTTGCTAATCAAACTTTTCTAATGATTCCAATTTGAAAAAACCAATAAAATTTCTAAAAATCCGAAATTATACTATAATTATTAATTTTTTTTAACGAAAATCTGATAGATCTTCTTGATCGTCGCCACGAGTCTGCTTGCCAAGTTTCAGCTCGATTGGATCACGAGAAAAGGGTCAAAACTCGATCCAAAGTATTTGCTGACGGCAAGCAAGCAGACGCAACGAGTTAATATAAAGGGAATAAAAATAGTTTCAAATGATTCAAAAATAATTGATGAAAGAATATATTGAAGGCAGCAGAAGAAGAAAGCAAAAACAGGGAGCGTCCGCGAAAGATCTGGCACAATTAGATAAACTTAATACTGAATGATAGCCCCGTCAAGAGCTTCAACAATCGGAAAGCATGCTTGAGAAGGTGTGTGAATGTGTTTGAAGCAAAAATGCTGTTCCATGAAAGAAGAAAGCGACTTTCTATCTTCTGCGCTTACCTCCTTGGGGAAACGGCATAATGGTTTGTAAGTTAGTTATGCAATTGTTGCAAAATACGTATTTAAAAAAAAAAATATATCAAGAAAGTTTTTTAAGGTTTACATATTTGTATTATGTAATGCGAATATTTATCGCATATATATTACTATGGGTATTGAATAAGAGACTTGCAGATCAATAATATAATTAACGGACATATTTTTGCGATAAGTTATTGTCACAAAAAATGCACAATTATATTTTCATAGAAAAATCTAAAAAGAATAAAAATATGTTGGAATAATTATTGCATGTTATAATTATGTTAATAATTATTAAATGTTAATTCTGATATGGGTTTCTGACTTTGTTATCATTAAAAGGAATCCACAGTAATTTCATATTAAATAGGGCGGAAATAACACATGGCAGAAGTAACGAAGTAGTTCTCATGAAATGATGGTTTACCTATAATATTATAATTATTAATTTCATTGTAATATTTTATTTCACAAAACAGACATAAACTTTTGTATTTTGTTATTTAAAGTTTTGTGTCTTACCAAAAAAAAAAAAAATTAATGTTGGTTTAAAATTATAATTTTTGATTTTATTTTTTTATTTATTGCTCAATAATTGAAAATATGTTCCGAAAAAGATATAACGGAAGTTGTTCGGTTTGCATTTAAATATACTACTCGTAATTTTGGTTTATAATAAATTAAATTTAAGTTTATAATTTACGATACTTAATAAACCTGCTAACAAGAGTCAAGTAAAATAATTTGTGGGTCTAGCTTTTTTTTAAAGAAATTCATCACAATTATGAATAATAAATATTTTTACAAAATTAACAACCATTTAAATAAATATGTTCAAATCACTAGACCCACAACAAAATGTAATAATGTTCGCCCCATTTTGTTATATTCTTAGAAAAAGTATATCTTTGTTATATTTTAACTGAATTTTCAGTTGTAATGCGGTGTAAAATAATTTAATTTATACATGAGTTTTGAAACCAAGAAATTAGTGATTCCACCGATAAACTTGGGAAGCGTTGTAACTCAAGGGGAAGTTTGATATTCAAATAAAGTGGGCAATTTAATCCTGTTTATGGTAAGTTTACAACCATAAAACTGAAAATTGACATAAACGGTCAGTCACCAGACTGCTTTATTGTTTTCGCGAGTTTTCCTCCGGAACACTTCCGTAATTGAAGAAAAACACGTCTGTTTTCACGGGGAAGGAATCTTTCAAGTAGCGCTTAATTTGAGGACAACGAGAATTCAGATAGCAAAAAATATCAGGTATATTTTGTGCTTATGTGGAAGGAATGGATATTTATCTTTGTACGGAATCGTTTAAATTTTTGTCAGGACCAATATGAAAACATTTATTTGTAATACTTTTTTCTTGTTTTTTTTTTGAAAAAGTAATTTTTGAAAAAGGCACTATTTTGAATCGCGGTTGCGGATCTGACTGGTCTGACCTGACAACCTAAGACCGAATATTTACACGGTCAATTTCTTAGAAAACTTTGAATCGGTGGACATCTGTTAAGAGGGAGTTACCGGGTATACTTTTATTCGATATACTCGTAATGTGTAACTCGTAAATGCCTTCATATGTGTTCATATATCAAATTTTTATATGCGTAAAGAAAGCGCAATTAAATTTTTTGGAAGTCGTATCCTGAGGTCTTCTCCAAAACGTAATCTTTGTGTTGATAAAAAAGAAGAAAAAATAAAGGAAAATACATAATCTGTGTACTGTTTTGTATTCATTTTACATTTCCTCTATTTTTATAACTTACCTATAAAAATACTTTGTGCATTTAAGACACTCTATAATAGAGATTTTACAAATTGATGTTGTTTTACATGAAACACATATATATGTAAAGTTTATAGAATAGTAAATACATTTTGCGATAAATATATTTAGAAAATGGTAGAAACTTACTTAGCTACATGTTACATTGTGTAAAGTGATCACTTAAGCCAACCACACGATAGGTCATAAGTCCTATGTACACCCAAACGACTTCTATACCTACTTTCCCATAAGAAATACAGTTCCGTCTCTGTGAGATATCTAGAATATACCCAATTAATAAAATAAAAGCAAACAACTGGCTTACCTCTAAAGGTAGAACAGCAACTGGAAATTTACTTACTGTCATTGCATAATAATGTGTATAAATAAAAATATACACCTATATAAATAAATAAATTAATTAAGGAAAATAAAAAATATTCTTAAACAAAACTTTAACCCTTTTTACATTAAACACTTTACTACACATATTTACACTTGGACTTATGACTCACTCAACCTATCACTAACATTGCACTTGATATTTTTTAGATACATAATTATTACCTTATATTATTGACGAATTCAAAAAAAATATCATAATTGTGTTCTATAACGCCACTCTGGGATAGGCGTAGCCTAGTAGAGTAGCATAATCCACAAATCTAACAAAAAAAAAGTGTAATCTTATCTTATATTTTTGATGTTAAATTATTATTAAGTACCTATATATTGTAAACAAGGTTTTTTTGAAATAAATAATTTTTTTTTTTAAAATATGAGAAAGTGAACCGCACAAGTATTGATATATTAAATATGAGTTTAATAGGTACTATTAAGAATTCGACGTTTGGGAGAGTGTTGCTTAAAAAATTATTTGTATTTAATATTTTATTTTATTTTACTTTATTTTATTTTATTTTGTTTTGGGAAACATACAGTACAATGTAATAAAAAAATTATATAATATCGGAAAAATATTAAATTAGCATGAGCAGTGAAGTTTCCTCGAAGCTGGTAAAAAAAAACTAAGTAAAATGATATATAAATGTTATGTGCTTATTATTTTTCATATTCCGTTTCTCACTTTTTTTGTTCATTGTTTAATTCCCTGTCTCACTGTTGATTAGATTAGCGTTTTAGGATATGAAATTATAAATTGTTACATGAATCGTTCGTAATTGAGTTCCAGTTAAAATAATTTAAGATTTTGTTGTGTTATTGAAATTGTGAACTTGTGAGTACTCCATATTAATAAATAAATAATAACAGAAGGGCTTTTTGTCCGTAAAATTTTAAAACATGTACCTTATTATTTGTTTACACAATTTAAAATAATGTTGGAAAATATGAGTGAATCATATTTAATCAAGTGTACGCTGATTCCCTCAACCTGAATATATTTTTTGATTTGTAAATAATATTACCTTAACAGCACAAAAAAACATTTGGTTTTATATCACAGGCAAGTGACTATCATAGACTATCAGGTATACCTGTTGCATCGCAAATATTAAAAAAAAAAATACTCAACCTTTTTTTTTATTAACTTATACAGTAGATACACAATATTTTTTTAATATAATAAATTAAATCTATTTTATTAAATTTTAATCATATTATATTCCACGTGATATGAGCCAATAGCTCGTATTTACAAGTCAAATTAAAGTACAAAAGCAGAAACCAAATAGGGGTAGTAATTATTATTATAATACAAAAACCATTTGAGACATGTGGGCAATGTTACATTACATCGTTCTCCAAAATTAAGAAATTGACTTACTTTTTAAACTGTTCGTATTTTGGAATATTTCTTTTTTGAAATTTGTTTTGCGACAACAATGTATTGTTCCATTTAACTCCCAAGTATGTATGTGATTTTTTTTTTAAATATGTAGTTATTATTGCAGTTAACATCTTATTTGAATAATATTTAAATATGCAAGTAAAACTGTTCTAAATGTGAGTTACTATATCAATCATGCGTATGTTTTTCAAGTATAAATAATAAAAAAATCAGCATAGTAAGTAGATATGAGCAGCCGATAGTATGCTAATAGAAAACGCAATCTATCCAAATGCTTGGCAAAATTTTCCACAACCATGACTAAAATTTTTGCTTTCCTCATATTTCGCTTCATATTTCACAATAACGTCTTTTTGATCCGGTATTATCTCTTTTATTGTGGTTACACATCTTAGTCGAAAGCTCCCATTTTTATACACATTTAAAACGAAGAACAAGATTTTTTCAGTTAAATTTTGCTGTATTTTATATTTTTCGAGAGAGGGAAGGCGTCATCCTCGTCACATTACACAATAAATTTTTTCTCTTTTTGATATACCTACAAAAGTTTGCTTATCTTTTTATTTTGAGGCTTTGCGCAAATTCTATCGTGAAGATGAGCTACAAGGGTGCTTTATTCGCAAAGGCAAAAAAAAAATCTTACAAATGCTGGCAAGACGTTTAAGAAATGTGTATAAACTTTAAAAAAAGTTGAATGAAAAGTCGGATACGAAATGAAATTAATAGCTAAGTAACAACGCACCTATGTACAAAAATACTACATAAATGTCAGATACCTATGTCTTGTAAAATACAACAAGACCAACTAGCTACTCACATATACACATATATCACATTCATTACAATTCGTACATAATTCTGTAACATATTCATTGTAATCTACAAAGCTTTTACGCATGTACTGTAATTTCACATATATATTTAAATAAATAAATAGATAAATTAAAACGGTATGACAGTACTTTTCATTACAGTTCAAGATAACGGAGTTACTCTAGGTGCAATTAATAATCTATACTTCTATACTAATATTATAAACAGGAAAGTTTTGATTCTTTGTTTGCATTGAATAGGCTCCGAAACTACTGGACCGATTTGAAAAATTCTTTCACATTTACAATTCTACATTATTCTTAATGAACATAGGCTATAGAATATTTTCAAGAAAATTAGGATTGCGTATGAAAACTTTGATAATGTAACCCAACGTGTGAAAAAAATACCAAAAAAAACTTATATCGCGTACGCTTCGGAAATTATTGACAATAGAGCAAAGTGATATACAACAGTTTTATAGAAGAAATTACTATCTACAAAATAGTCTACAATACCATATGTCTAACTATTACAGTTATGTTACAATAAATACTTTTTTATGTTAAAATATGCAATAGTGACGCCGGTATAAACTAGGCCACAGGCATAAAAAAGATGCCGCTTTAAGAAGAGTCTACGGTGTACATCCTTCTCAATCAGTGTTTTTATCTTAGGATGTTGCTACATCACCTATGCGGTCCAAACTCATTCGAGTATTTAAAAATCGTTAACGGAGTTCTCAAAGAGACCTATCAAGTAGCTTGCCATGACGGAGGTTTGCTACAAAACGATGACCATTGGGAAAATACTCTGAGAGAAGTATCGCTTTCGCAGTGTCCAGTACAACTGAGAGAGTTGTTTGTAATCATACTTTTATTTTGTCAGCCATCGAAACTTGAAATTATGGGACAATTTCAAAGACGATTTATATGAAGATATTAGACACAGAATCAGGCAGCAAAATCAAGACTTTGCCTTACCATACAGTGAGGACATTTATAACGAAGGTTTGATAGAAATAGAAAATTAAGTATTACAATTAAATGATAAAAGCCTAAGTGATTTTAGATTACCTTCATCAGTTCGTACAGAATACAATGCTACAGATATAATGGCACATCACTATAATATAAATGATTTGACCGTTTTTGTCAATGAAAACTTGCCAAAATTAGTCCCAGATCAAGGACATGCTTTTGAGACTATTAGTCAATAGCGTGAACAATAACAAAATAATTTATTTTTTTTGGATGCGCCAGGTGGCACTGAAAAGACGTTTCTTGCAAATTTGATACCTGCTAAGATAAGACAATCAGAGAAGATAGCGATAGCAGTTGCCTCGTCAGAAATTGATGTAACTCTCTTAAAGGATGGAAAAACTGCTCATTCTAATTTTAAACTTCCGCTACCCGTAATTCTTGAACAACAAGCTACATATTCTATCCGCAAAAATGGGCCACTTGGTAAATTACTAAAAACGCCTCATTGATTATATGGGATGAATACACCATGAGCCGTAGAGCACATAAAGAGGCCGTGGACAGAACATCAAAAGATCTTAGAAAACCCTCTTCTCTCATGGGCGGGATTACTTTTGTGTTTGCTGGATACTATTCCCGTCATTAACAGAGGTAAGCGAGTAGATATTATCAAGCATGCTTGAAATCGTCTCCCTCATGGACTTCGATTGAAAATTAAAAATTACAGACGAATATGAGAGCCCATCTTCATGGAATCACAGATAGTGGTTTCCCACAACAACTACTAAAACTTGGGGAAGGAATGGATGAGTCTCTAAGTCCATAATTTAGAAATTTTATTAGATGCAGTATACCCTGACATCGAGGACTTTCATTGGTTGTGTTCTAGGGCAAAAGTGTCACTTAGGAATGATACTGTCAAATAAATAAACAATATGATTTTTCTCCAGCCAAATAAAAAAATTACAAATCGTTCGACAGCGTGACTAATATCGTAGAGTCAGTCTATTATCCACAGGAATTTTTAAATTCAAAAAACCACTTCTGGATTGCCACCACACGAATTGACGTTAAAAATTGGAATTCCAATTATGCTTTTGAGAAATTTAAGCCTCCCGAGTATGCGCAACGGGACGAGGCTGCTTATTAAGGAATCGAAAGACAATTTAACTGTAGCGACCATTATCACCGGCCCAGCAGCTGGTCAACTAGCTCATACACCGAGGATACCGATGATCCCAACTGATGTGTCAATCCCATTTAAACGGCTTCATTTTCCTGTAAAAACATCTTTCGCGATAACTATTAACAAGTCCCAAGACCAAACCTTCGAATTAGTAGAGATTGACCTACGAAAATAATGTTCTACTCATGGCCAACTGTACGTTAACCTATTGCGGGTGGGAGCTCCTGAAAAACAATTTATTTTGCTGCCACAAAATAAGACAACATCAAACATCGCTACCAGGGAAGCTCTGACTCAATAAATTTAATGGCTTATGTTTTGTAGATGAAATAAAAATATATATATTAAAAAATAACAAATAATAACAAAAAAAAAAAAATAATAATAACAAAAAAATTCATTATAATAATAATATCTAAATTATCTTTATAATGTACTCTTTTTTAGTAATCCCCGACGCAAAAAGAAGGGTGAATGTGTGCGTATGAGTTAAAATTTATAATTTTTTGTTAAATACCCGCGTGAAGCCGGGGGCGGGCCGCAAGTTATGTATATTTCGATAATTTTGTGAAATTTTCATTAAATCCATGGCTACAAGCCTGCCTATCATAGAATACAGATATTTTTAAAATTATACCTTTGCAATCGGCTAATACTCTTTTTTTTATTGAAAATTAAATTGAACATAAAATAACTTGGTTAACACCACAATATTTTTGGTAACCCCAACCGTTTTAGGAATCACCATTCCTTTTTCACGGTAAAAAAACTAAACATCACAAAATATGAGCAATAATATTTCTTTTGTAACTTATTTTTGTGTACACCTAACATTATTTTAAAACTTTTTTTTGAACTGTTTTTTTGTTTTGTTTGATGTGAGTGTTTTATTTATAAATTATTTATATTTTAAAAATAATTAATTATTTATTGAAATTATTAATTATTAATATTTTTAAAATTATTTCAAAATTTTCACACGGCAGGTGCACACAAAAAATTAGCCAAAAAATATAATTTTCCATATTTTGCAATGTTTTTTTTTTGTAGTTTACCCAATGTTGGTTTTTAATTAATGGTTCCAAAATCAGTTTACGTCACTATAAAAATAGTGGTTTAATTTGTGTTTCATTAACTTTTCAAATAAAATAAATTAAAAAAATATATTTACTGATGATAAAAAAGGGGTTAGCAGCATTTCAAAAAATTCTCAATAAAGGTTTAAAAGCCGTTTTTGTATTTGTAACATTGCACCTGCACAATGCGCCAGAGGTTGATATGTTAGAAGAGATTTTAATTGGAAACAACAATGGTAATTATCATTCGATAGGACTGGGTAAAAAAGGGAAACAATTGCATTCGCAGTCGATAGGCAATTATGCAAATGTTACGTCAAACGTAGAGTGCAATCAGCGGTCCGGCGGCGCCGAATTTGTTTGCAAATCATATGTTTGGACGTGACCCGGCTGCTGAGCGTAAGTCAGCCCACCCTAACGTGGAAATCGATGTCAAAACTACAACCACTAAATTATATTTAAAAAATTATATTTTATTAGTAATGATTTCATTTTGAGAACAAGTCTTTAAATATTCACTTATATTATTGTTAGCGAAATTTAGAACGCTGGTGAAATGGGGTACATCATCCCCGCTTCCCCACTCGTCCTTCTCCCACCTAGAGTCTGTTCACCTTAGAAAAGTCACTTGCATTACTGTGAGTAACAGTGCGATTACAAAAACTCGTAACATTATTTCTTGAGTAAATGACAGACGCAAAAAATAAATATAAATATTATTTTAGTTTCTAAACCTAAAATAAGCACAGGCAAAATAAGCATAGTATTATAAAAACTCAATTTTTCGCACGTCGTTTTTTATGGATTATTAAACAAAGAAACGATCGCTCCGCGAGACTGCCAGTGTGATACTGAAGTGGACAATGGAGTAGCTGTAAAAAAGGAATACCACTACACAATTTACGTGTTGCATAAGGTATCACTCACACTAATGCAAGTGGCTTTCATAAAGTGAACGGACCCTACCCTGTCTTTACCTATAACCCACAAATGCAAGCACCTAACTGCATTCAGTACCAACAAGGCCGCCGCTTACCTAAAAAATTATCCTCCATCAATGTGCTTATATCGCTTACCGCCGTTAAGAAAGAAAACATACCGCTCTAGAATATGTATTTCTTTATTTACCGTATAAAACTAATCAACGCAAATAAATGCGGGTGTTATCCATCTCAAGAAGTAAGCAACTAACCGCTCGTTGTATGGTGAATCATTTGACCGATCGGACTCAAAATTTGGAAACTTATTCTTAAAGACTCGGCGGGTAACATATGCGACATTTCCCCCCAATTATTTAACCCCTTCCATGATATATTGTCGATGCAAAACTATACCGTTCGAATCGAAACTTTGTTTACCCTCACAAATTTATTTTAAACTAAATCCTTAACCCGTGCAACGCCAGGTATGAACAGCTAGTATTAAATAAATTTCCCATATTTGTTCCTTAACTATATTTAAATTTCATAAGTAGCTGTGGGAGTCTATCGGTTAGTATGCCTACGTGTCTCCCGGGAGACCAGAGCTTGGTTCTCTGGCGGGGAATTGTATTTGACTAAAGTAATATTTTTCCAACCAGAAAACATTATTTGTGCGGGAGGAGCGTTTATAAACATGTATCACAAGACGTTGTTCTTCTTGTCACACCTACGAGTATTTTACACACCAACTGTAACAACAATGTAGCTATTAAAATATGCCTACTAGACATATTTAAAAAATATAGAAGTTTTATAATTTTAGTTAAAATATTTTAAAAAATGACTTAACGTACCTAAATTTTCAAAGCTATATATTTCTGTCCAATTGTAAGATTGCGATATGGATAGCTGGTATATTTACGATTCGTTTTACATTACTATGCAATACGGGTGAACGGAAAGAGAGGAGTTTATTATAAAAATGATCTTTAGAATTTGAAATATGTTTTATTTTACTTTTTAATACACACATACAATATGAGTTATTAAATTACTACTATAGTTTCGAGAAGAGCAGTCCCTCTCATCATCAGGTATAGATAATAATTTATTATCTTAATAAGTTAAGTTATAATAAGTTATTATCTATACCTGATGATGAGAGGGACTGCTCCTCTACACACACACATACATCGAAACTACAGTAGTAATTTAATAACTCATGTTGTGTGTGTATTACAAAGTGAAATAAAACATATTTTAAATTATAATGTTGCACCACGAAGTATCTGCCAAATCTTTCAGTGATATGATCTTTAGATTTTGTAAAGTTGAAATTGAAAAGTTTTATTAACATGATTAAAATTTTGACAGTACAACAAACTTTGATTCAAATATTGAGAGAGATACAGTTGAATGTACCTTGTTTTCAGTTCAAATTTTCATCACTCGGTACAAAAATAGGATTTTGTATGAACGATCGTTAATTATACTTAATTCCACAATAAATACACCGTGCCTTTAAAACCCGAGAGGGAGACTGCGGTGGCAAGTTTGTGGTTAAGTGAATAAATATTAATTCAGTTCGGTGCTTCTCAAATGTGAAAAATATGAAAAATAATTATATAGTTTGTAAAAAAATATTTTACCCGGAAAATCCAAACAATTTTCCCTTAAAATTCCAATCTGGAACCATCAACGTAAAGCTCTTCCCTTCATAACAATTATGTTTTTATATTTTAAATGAGAGTCTACGTTATTTATTACCAATTTTAAAATTACAAAAATATGAAAATTATAGACCTGGATGTTTTTCTGACTCGCAAATAATCTTTAAAAATAGCAATCTTTAAAAATGCCTAAGATAAAGTAAAAACAAAATAAACATGTATCTGTCAATATAATGCACACCAATCACACATATGCATATACTACACACACACACACACATACATACTACCTACATATTATTATCACTCTGATCATATGATCACATAACCTCTTCTGTCTTGATCTCTCATTTCTGTTGCACAATACAATATAAATAAAAAATTACATAATAACAGGTATAATACGTAAAACGCAGATGAGTGATTTTTATATAATGCAACTAAATATCACATACATATTATGTCTGCATGTACTGTGAGATGTCCTTTTTAAAAATAAAATAAAATAAAAAATAAGCACTTTGTGCAGATTAATACATTTATGATTGAAAATGACACAGGACTTTGAACTTTGTAGATAAGTAATCCAAAAATATTTTTATCTGCATATTATGTTTGCTTATAAGTGATATTATTATTAAAAATTAGATAATGTTTGCTTCCGTGCCTGAAGTAACACTGAAGCAATCAGTGTTCAATCATATCACATCGTAGTCCAAACAAAATTTTATACATAAAACTAATAGAAATAAATAAATAAATATCCTATTTATCCAATATCACGCCGTTCCCCCCGAAGGGGTAGTCAGAGAGTATAGTACGCCATATTCTTCTATCTTGGTACACCATTTTTACCTCGACTACATTCGTACATTTTCTCATGCAAGCTCTACGGTTGTTGAGGCTTTTAACAGGACCATCCTCCAATATTTGTAGTATTTGATCATGCCACGCCTTCTATTTCTGTTGCCTTCAACACTCACTCCATATATTCTCTTTACCATCTTTTCCTCGCTCATACGTTTTACATGACCAAACCATCTCAGCACTCCTTTCTTTATTCTATTTACCACACTACAACCAGCATTACATTCACTTCTAATTTGTTAATTTCCCACTCTATCTACCAAAGATTTTCCACACAAGCGCCCTAGTGATCGCATTTCCACCTTATTCAGTCTACTTTCATTCCTTTTTTGCCAATTTCTCAAAACGCCACTATGTACCGCTAGTCTTACTTCTTTTGACAGGCCATAATGGAATTTAGAGCACCATTTACTTTGTTACTCGCAGTCACTCTTCTTTCGATATCGTTCTCAGCATTGCCGTCTCTACTAAACGCACTTCCCAAGTTCACAAACTCATTCACTTGTTCTAAGCATTCGTTGTTTACAATTACATCAGACTTAGTCGTAGTTTCTTCTCCCTCGAACACCATAACTTTCGATTTGTTGACATTTATCATAAGTCCACTCTGCATGCATGCATCGGACATCCTGGATACCAGGCACTAGAGATCAGCTTCACTGTTAGTTACTAATACTGCATCGTCTGCGTAGTAGGCAGGATACGGTGAGCCCGTCCATATTCGCTCCTACTTTTACTTCCTTCAGTTTTTTCATACAATTCTTCATTTACTAAAATATATATTATGGTCGTGTTTGGTTATACCAATAAGCGTAACCATCAAAATGTTTACATAACTATACTGACTCGGTACACCGCTATTGATCGAGTGATACTACTTTTGAGTTGATTGTGATGTTTGAAAATTAATTGAAAATTTACTTATTTCGTGATAAAATGTACCCAAAATTCTTATCTTACAGGCTCTGTATAACATAATAGGTAATTATGTTTCTCATATGGTGAGGGGCCTTCTATATTTCAATAATTTTCGAAAAGAGTCTTGTGTTGATAAAAATATTTAAATACCATGAAAGAATTAAAACACAAAAAAAATTCTTCAATGAGTCGTGATAAAAATGTTTTTGTCCCTAAAAAATTGCGTGTACACTTATCAATCTTATGCTATGTATGACTGAAATATGAATTGTATGTCATGAAAATATATTTTTAGGAATATTTTTTATTGGAAAGAAAGTATTTTTGATACAGAGACAGCCAACTTAAGAGCTGGTATTTGAGGACCTCTGGTTGGATGTGCTCATAGTTTGAAGGTGTCGGTGAGAAGACAAATATTTACTCGGCATAATAAACGTTGACAAAGGAAGGGGAAAGATTGTGGTGCGCGCGGGGCGGTCCAAGTGGATGGAAGGTAAATAATAGTTATTAATTCAGGAAATGTCGACAAAGGCGACATTCGCGTAACCTTACTTGGCTGAAATTTGTCAAGATTTTATAATCCTTTGTATGCGATTACATCCCTTAAGGACTTAAAAAATAACTTTTTTTCTGCGTATATCCGATTTATGTAAAATTATAAAATATGACTCGACAACAAAATGTTTATTTGGTCCAAGGGTAGGATAAAATGAGGTGTATGTTTTCATATATTGAGTGGAGAATGAATATCAATGTAGTGTGAAACTTGCTTACATAAAAAAAACTCTATCACCCCACTTTTTAGTTTTAAGCCATCAGATAAGACGTAGTTGTTAACAAATTAAAAAAAAAACAATTAAAAATAAATTATTTTGATTTATTTTTGTGTCCAGTGAAAAAAATATATTGAAACTAGCTGTTCATACCTAGCGTTTCACGGGTTAAGGATTTAGTTGAACATACATTTTTGGGAGAAACAATGGTTTCATTCGAACGGTATAGATTTGCATCGAAAATATATCAGGGAGGTGACAGGTAAAAGGAGAGGGAGGAAATGTCACCTTTAGAATAACTTTACAAATTTTGAGTCTGATCGGTCGAATGGGATAGATTTGCATCGAAAATATATCAGGAAGAGGGGAAGGGGTAAGGAGGAAAGGGGAAATGTAGCCCGTGTTAACTGCCGAGTCCTAAAGAATACGTTTCCACATGTTGAGTCCGATCGGTCAAACGGTACAGATTTGCATCGAAAATATATCAGGGGAGGGGAAGGGTTAAAAGAATAGGGGATAAATGTCGTATATGTTACCCGCCGAGACCTTAAGAATAAGTTTCCAAATTTTGAATTAACGGTCAAACGGTACAGATTTGCATCGAAAATATATCAGTGGAGGGGAAGGGTTAAATAGATAGGGAGGAAATGTCGCATATGTTACCCGCCGAGTCCTTAAGAATAACTTTCCAAATTTTGAGTCCGATCGGTCAAACGGTACAGATTTGCATCGAAAAAATATCAGTGGAGGGGAAGGGTTAAAATAATAGGGGTAAATGTCGCCTTTATTATCCGCCAGGTCCTAAAGCATAAGTTTGCAAAGTTTAAATCGAATCGGATAAACGGTATAGATTACACACTCATGAGACCCAACATGATCAATATATTTGATAGAGTTGTTAAATTATTTAAATAACCAATTTCATTTTTAAAAATGTTCTAAGGTTTTCACGGCCGTAAGGAAGGAATTATAGTTTGTCTTTTCTGGGGTATTATGCCATCTATTGCAGATTTCATCATGATGACCCTGCAATGGATCTAAATCGTCGGCCGGGTACGGCGTAATATTCCAGAAAACACAAACAGGAGGAATTAATTTTTTTTATATCGAGGATATTATTTTACAAAGTTAATGATTCGTATCAAATACTTGGTTAAGTATTTTATAATATTCTAATACTTTTCAGTTATTTTTTCATCACACGTATTCATTGTTCGAATAAATGATTTTCTCGATTTTTAAGATAAAGATTAATAATTTATTGTGATCAATGAGATCTATAAAAAGAATTATGATCAATTAGATCTTTAAGAAGAATATTGATCTATGAAAAGAATATTGAACAGAAATAGATTCAATGATCAGTGCAATGTCGATTGAACCAAATACGATGACTCAATATGAAACAGATAGTATAAAGTAACGATATAGTTTTTATTTTAAAAATCATCACTGGAAACAAATCGGTAGCATAAGCACGAATAGCACGGGAAGGGATTCAATGAGACTGGGATTTATTTTTTTGATGTGAATTTGAATATAACATGGTGACAACATGAGTTTAAAATTGTACATAGATGAACTAAATCTCTTCTTTAGGCGAAGAGATTGGGTCACAGCGTAAGTATGCTCCCATCGCGTATATTTAAAACACATTTATACTGCAGTTTAAGTATTTACTCTTGTTTAATTAAATCCCCTAGTAAACAAAACTTATTTTCACAACAGACTTTTTTTAAATTTATACAATTTCATTTTTTTTATTTTTATAAAGAATGAGTTATCAACTAAGACGTCATACTTTTTATGAGTATTTATTTAGACCTTTTCATAATTTTATTAAAATTAGAGCTTCGTTGTATTTTTTAAACGCATTGGAAGTGGCCGTGGAACCAGATCCTGTACCTACCGAGAAATTTACATTAGTTCATGTCTGGCTTATTACGGCTTATGACTTCTTTTGACCATAAAAACATTATGTCTTTTAAATTTCTCGTAATTAACTTCACATTTTTAATAAAATATCAATATTCTTGAATTTTCCGTGTATTAAATTTCAAAAATTGTATTTGCTGTTATAATTTTTTCTTTTCACATTTTATTCCATTCTTATTGCGTCTCAACCTTTGTTTCTTATTTGTAAAGAATCAAAGAGATTGCATTGCTTTCAATTTATCAATGAAAATATTCGAACCAAACCATTGTATTATCAGGCCACGTAATAGCGCTGATTGGCATCACTTCTCCCGTCCCTACCGGAGTCAGCCACCTCCTCGCGCGGAGTGGCTGGCTCCATGCTTGATATTTTTTCATGGAGAGTAATTTCCCCCAGGTATCGTCTAAGACGTGTTGATTTCGCTACTTTGAAACCGGTTTATTTGCTCCTGGGAGCGAGCGGTCGCGTAACGCGGGCCCGAATTTCCTTGTAATACAGACCTTTTAGTAGTCGAGTGCCAAACCGGCAAATTGGAACTTCTCGAACGAAAGCAACAGATCAAGTCGAGCGTTTTTAGCATCGAAACGGTTAACGCGATGTGTACATGTATTAAGTAAGCCCCATAACTGATGAACACAGTGCGTCAGTGAAACTAGGTACTGAGTTCTGAAATGTGTGCACCAAAAATAAAATATTTACGTTAAATATTGATAAATTAAATAAATTTAAATAAAAATAACTTAGTTAAACACCACTTATATTTATTGTCAAATCCAACCAGGTTTCGCTACGACCGTAGCGTCTTCAGGGAGAATCTTAACTGCCTAAACCTTAAAAATGTGCTTATACAGGGTGTACCAGAGCTAGCAGAAGAAACTTAGCAGGTAGATTTCTGACTATATTATGAGTCTAAGTTCAAGCAAACATGTCTTAATGTCAATAGTTATGGAGAAATGCAATGTCAAAGTTTGCATTTTTTTTTCAATATTTCTTACTTATTTTTTGCAAAAAGTTGAAATATCATTACAGTAACCTATGTCGAGTATGAAATATTCATTTGCTTTAATACATGTCGAATAAAATGATAAAATCTTACAAAAATTTAAAAAAGTTATTTTTAACAAGATTTTTATCATCAATTTGTATTGAAGAAAATGTTTTATTTTTTTAATCGATATAGTTCAACTTTTTGTAAAAAATAAGTCAGAAATATTTAAAAAAAAAAGCAAACTTTGATATTGCATATCTCCATAACTATTCACATCAGGTCTCGGTTGCTTGAACATATAACATAGTCAGGAATCTACCTTACAAGTTTCTGCTACTGGCTCTGGTACACCCTGTATACTAGTGTGAAAGCACAGAGTGCCAATAGTGGGGGTAGGGTGTGGGAGTTCGAAGGGAATATTACTATTAAGAGGGAAAATATTTAAAAGTGGACTAAAAGATAAATTTACTAATTAATGGCTTTTCTTATCTCTAATGCGTCTAAATTATCTAGTCTTATGTTAATTGATGAACTTAAAAACATTCATCTTCCTAATAATTGTAAACTAGTTTCCTTTGATGTTGTTAACTTTTTTACTAATGTACATACAGATAAATGTAAATCCATAGTATCAGATTTGCTTAAAAATTCCAATTTACCACATGTGGTGTCCTCTGATTTGTCTCGCCTTTTTAATGTTTGTTTGAATCAAAACTATTTTCAGTACAACAATATTTTTATATTAATTATTTTAATTATTTAATTCATTAATTATTTTATACTAACCATATTAAATAGGTATATATTGTTACCTCTGAGACCGATAGTTATAAAATGATAAACGTCAGCAGTGTGGTGAAAAAACTAGAGGTTTTGTTTGTTTTTTCTACGGTAATTATGAAATTTATTTTTATTAAATGGAATTTACAGTTACTAAAGGAAATTTACAAATAATTTTCTCGAAATGTGAGACACATAATTAGAATTATCATTTACGAAAATGTGGACCATTCAGTAAAATGAGCCTTAAGTACCTTAAAGTGTGAAGATCTTACCCTTGCACGTGACCTATAAGAATAAGGGTGTTTTATTTTATGAGAATTGGTTCAGATAGACAGAGAAGTGATGTTTCCTTGAAGGACATTTTACTACCGCACTTCCAGAAAAGGATTAAGCGAGAGCCTCAAGTCACCCACTGCAGCCTTTGTTTGTTTTTTTGGGATAATTTTTTTGCGTCAGTCGTAAAACCGACAGTTTTTTCAGAGGTTGTAAAAGAAGAAAAGAGTTAGAACAAAAAGAAAGAGACCGCGGTTAATAATACCATTTTGTTTCTTTAATGGCGACACTTTTTGTTTGTTGTTTTAGTGACGGTTTAAATTATATTAAAGCGAATAGCCGAGATCTGGGTTTCTGGTTTACAAAAACATCTGGTGAGATTATATTGGCTGGAACGCTAATGGGAGGACATTAAAAAAACTTGTATTCTTTCTGAAATAATTTAATATATAAAATTTTATTGTCTCAATGTTAGATAAGAAATTTATTTGGAAGGCAGATATAAACGATTCCAACATTGTTAACACAATTTTACGAAATTTAGGATAAATTTTTTAATTGTTCTGTGATTTTGATAATAATATATACACGAATAAACAAGAACAGGATTATTTTGGTTTATTACGTTAACATAAATGTACTGATTCGGATAAAAAACATTTGATTTAAAATTTCTAGTATTATATACACGTTTGGAAATTTTATTTTTCATTTCAATTTATAGTATTATATACACGTTTGGAGATTTTATTTTTCATTTCAATTTTTTCTAGGAAAATGAAATGATATAAAACGTTTTAAATATAATAAATACATCGAGGAATGGCCCTAGATTTTCACTTGAGATTTTCTGAATTGGATTTTCTTCCTTGATAATTTAAGACCACATAATAGATATCTGCAAAAATACTTTTATTAGTTCTTTTTTAGAAAAAAAAATCGACGATAAAAGAAAACAAAAAACTTCTTTGAATAAATTATAAATTGTTATGAGCAGAATGATATTTCAGAAAAATAGATTGAATTTACGTAAGTAGATAATTATGAAAAAAAAATATTTGTCAGTAATTGTATGAAATATTGTTATCAAACATATTTCTGTATTCTAATTAGAACTATTTTTAAAATTGCATCATTTGGGAAAAAAAGTCGTAGAAAATATATTATACACCTAATATTAAGAGAAATTGATAGTACACGCAATATTATTTATCAGTTTTATTTCAATTAATTCTACGCATAACGAACAATAGAATATTGGATCACTATACATTTTTTTTATTAGAAAATAAATAACTTTCTTCGTACCCCTTCATCTACGACGGGGAAAGTCTGAAAAATGAAATGTAATTTTACGTTGCAAATAAATAATAATTTAAAATGAATTTAAAAAAAAATATTTTATATCTCACCATACAGATGTAATGTAAAATGATTCCTCAGTGAATAATTTTATACAAATTAATTTAAAAAATCATAGAAATTATTCCGAGTCTTTGAAAAAAATATCAAGAAGAAATATTTCTTAAAGGTAATCCCGCAAACACGAATGAATGTTAAATATAATATACTAACTCTAACTTGTCATAAATGACGGAACATTGGTTCGCATCTTTGCTAAACCCTAGTATATATTTATAGCATCTTTTGTGTGGTGACCGCGGCGACATGAAACGGCCGAATCGAAAATCGGCCCGGGGCTGAGAACCCCGGGCCGCCAAACAGATATTACACTAAGTTACGGGGACAGACAGATGGACGGATGGACAGACAACGAAATTATAATGTTTGATAAACTTATCAAGTAAAATGAATGCCCCGTTGAGATTAACATAAAGCAATAACGGAAAAAAAGAGTTGCAATTCAGAGTTTTCATGGACTAGGGTGGTCTTTTGTCTGAAGAGAAAATTAAATCTGTTATCTCTTTTATATATTTTAAGAATATTCAAAATAAGCTGGACGGACAAATTTACGAGTGAAGGTGTTACGGTTAGGATGAATAAAAAAAAAGTTATTAAAGTAATTAAAATCCGAAGACTTCAATATATCGGACATGTGATGAAACATCCAGAGAAGTACGAGATCTTGCATCTCATAATGCATTGCCTAATTGCTTGAAGTCGGGGCCCTGGAAGAAGGAGAACATCGTGGCTGAAAAATCTGAGACAGTTTGGTAAGGTATTCTATTCTAAGCTAAGCTATGTTTGTAAGCTATTCCGGGTCGCAGTAAACAAAGTTCTCATAGTCAAAATGATAGCCAATGTCCGTTGAACGGGCAGTGCGAAAAGAAGAATTATATATTTTTTGTTTCTAGAAGCAGTGGTCCAGAGTTGAACACGATGTAAATTAGTGATATATTGTATTGATTGATTGAAAGAGTAAACATAAATTTCACAGCTGTTGATAATACCTGTATATTTTAAAGTGGAATATTAAGCAATATTATTTTAAATGTATTCATAAGTATATATAGTGTCTTTGTTAAATAATTATTTGTAATTATTTATCACATAAACAAAAATCAATATTTTCATTTTTTTAAATTCCTTTTATAGACCAGTACATATTTAACAATATTTTCATATGTATGTTCTGAGAACACAATTACTGGATTTGCCCACTTTGGGATTATTATTTAATTAAATTTATTTAAAAATAATCCCGCAGTGAATAAATCCAGTTTTAAATATAAAAATATAAGTTATATTCTTACTAAATCCCATATCAATAACATGCACCCTATATGATTTATTTGTGCAACCGAGTGTGTGGTTTGGTGTTATGTGAAAAACAAAAGCAGCAATATCCAAAACAATTAAAAAATGCTTTAAATGCAGTCACCGAGAATTAAATATTTATATTTACTGAATTCTATACTTTGTATATCTATCGCTTTCAAAATAAAGTCTTATATAAATTTATGGGTTATGTTTTCTATAAAATATCGTTTTTTTATATGTTTTATTTTATTATTTCTTAAGTTAGTTAATATTACAATTTGTATATTAACTAAAATTTAACACATTCTTATATCTATTACTAATATACTATCCATAATAACCTACATATTTACATTTACATCTAAACTAATCTATGATACAATCTATAATTAATAATACATCTTATGCTCTACAATTCAATACTATTTTTACAATAATTAAAGCATTTGTTTTTAAATTCATACATCTTATTTATAATCTTCATGTTTTCTGGCAACTCATCGTATATTTTTATACCTCACCATTACATAATTCTGTGTATACATTTTTTTCTTATGGGGTAATCTTATTCTACTCTTATTTCGGGCGTTATATGTATATACATCACTATTTGCAAAAATTTTGTTCAAAAAATATTTTGGCATTTTGCTATTGAAAATTTTATGTATAAATATGAGAACGTTAAAAATAAGTATTTTTTTAATTTCCATCCAATTGAGTGCTTTTCTCATTTCTTCAATTCTGGTGGATTTTTTTTTTTGTTAATATGATTATCATTGCCCTGTTTTGCATCACTTGCAGTTTCTTGATGTTTCCTTCATTGGCCAAATACAAGACTGTAGCACAATAGTTGATGTGAGGAGTTATTATAGTTTTGTATATTAACTCTGCACTATTTTAATATTGGCCAAATACAAGACTGTAGCACAATAGTTGATGTGAGGAGTTATTATAGTTTTGTATATTAACTCTGCACTATTTTAATTTTAAAAAATCCACAATTTTCCAAGGATTTCTTTTTGTTATTTTTTTTAGAACATATTCAAAATTTGCTGCCAAAGTTAATTAAGAATCTAAAATTATACCTAAATATTTTATTTCATACACCTTTTCAATGAGATCACCATCAATATTTACATTTTTCACTATATTTGATATTTTTTTTGCCTATTTCCATGTATTTTGTTTTGCTAACATTTAAGTTAAGTTTATTTTTAACCAGACTGATATACTACTTAAATTTTCGTTCAGTTTATCTATTGCGTCTGTATAATCCTCGCCTGATATGTAGATTAATGTATCATCCGCGAATAATCTTATTTTGCAGTAATCTTATTTTAATTATTTGAGTAATTGAGGAAAACTTTTAAAACTTATTTACCTTTTTAAAGCTATCCGAAACGTACTATCCAAACAACATCTAAAAACAATATACTTTGCATTCAATGGAAATTTACAGCATACCGAGCTGGGGAGGCATATAAAAAACATTCTTAAATCCTATAATTACAGCACAAAAAACATTGCTTCGAGTTATACCTACCTATCCTACAAATGATCTTTTCAGAGAATTCATAGTGTTAGTCATAAGACAACTTTTTGTCAAATCAACTATCATTTCATACATTAAAAACAATGTTCACCTATCTACCCTTAACCATAAATCTCATCATAATACTAGACAGACAGCACATGGACAAAATAATTATGCATAATTAGCACCTAAATTATAAAACAAAGAAAAATAAATTCCACTTATTAAAACCTATCCGAAATCAAAAATCAAATTAAAATCACAAACTGGCTACAATTAAAAGGCAGAAAAGAAATTGATAAGCTATTTAAAAAAATTTCTTAACTGACAATAAAAAACTTATTATTAAAATAACAAAAATAATATATACTTTCTTTCTACATAAAATACATAATAAACTACCGGAACAACCCTAAGTTAAGACCACTTCCATACTTTTTCTTACTCTGTTTTTTTTACTAGTTTTATTCTTCTTACTCTATTTGTTTTAATAGATTTATTCTTCTTACTGTTTGTTTTACTAAATTTATACTACATCATACTTTGTTTTTTACTAGATTTATATTCTTTCTACATATACTACACACTTTGTTTCACGAACATTATATATATAGATATTTTTCACAAATTTCTTTTTCTTCCGCCCACCAATATATTAATTATATAACTTCTACAAACTTGTTCTACATTAGTGTTGACAAACTATAACAAATAACACGTATACAATTAGCTACTCTAGCACAGGCTACGCCTAGTTCAGTACTATCAATCCACAAAACATAATTAAAATATGTGTATTTAGATAAGTAATATTGTAAATAAAATTATATACATTATTATGATTCACATATTCATGTATAAAATAAATTTGTACAAGGATTTTATGAATAAAAATATATATATATACATATATATATATATATGTATATACATAAAATAAATAATATAGGTCCTTATACTGATCCTTGAGGAATTCCCAGTCTATTTTCTATTGGTTCGGATGTTGAGTTATATTTAGTACATTATAAATAAGTAATCGTCGATGACTGCATTAATTTTTTTTGGTTATATTTTCTATAAAATGTCGAGTTCAGTACATTCTAAAAATTTTAGTAATACTCGATGATTGCTTTCATTTTTATATTCCGCATAATTATGTTGTATGTGTGAAGAATGAATATTATGTAGTCATGGAAAAATTACAATGTACCTCATAGCACTATTAAAAATTATTCTTATGGCTCAAGTAACAAGCTAAATTTTCACGTAAGTACTAAAAATGAGAACTTAATGTGATCAGTAGCATGGCATATTCCTCGCATCATATTAAGTTATTGAAAAAAATTATGTTGTATACTAGTACGAACCGTCTCCTTTATTACTAATAGATCTGTATTTAATAGCCTGCCCGTCATCTTTTATATAGTTAAACAACAATGTATGTTACATAAATATTTCAAATTAAATGTTTAATTATATGTTTTATACTCATTGTGTTGATATACACATAATAAATAAAATAGGACTAATAATTAGAAATAAATATTAAAGAATATTTTTTTAATTGCTTTAGTCATCTGTCCACTACATACAATGCCAACAGAAGCTACATCCAATACTATTTTTAAACACGTTTAGGCATCATTTGGTCCAGTATTTAAATGCAGGCGATTTTTCCACAATAGTCCAATAGAGCGGTGACCACGAGCCGACAATGGGCATCCGGGGCGAATACTTCCCGGCACGTAACATTGTAAAACTACAAAACCGGAAACTCTAAAAGAGCAAGCCATAGGGCTATCACACTTCCGTTATGTTATTTTACTGCGCTTAATTTGCAATAAAATACATTTTCAGATCTTATTTCGATTTTCTACACTCAATTTTTTTTTCATTAGAGAGTGCCTACAGTGTCTACGTTAAAAAACGTAAATTTACTATTTATAAAAATCATCATTACCACTGGTGCTGTATTTTTTTATAGATTGTTGTAGTTTGTATTAAGTAGTTATGTGGTTACACCACCTTAATATTTTCAAAATATATTTTTGCGTTTAGTAGTTTGGAGTTCTAAGAATAATTTGAAACATCAGTCATTCAAAAATTCCAAAAATCTTCGTATATGTATATAATATTTATGTTACAGCAATTGGAAGCTAGAATGGTAGGTAAATTCTTAAACCATCAACTTTTCATACTGGTGGAGATAATAACTCAAAAACGCACCGTTTGCCTCTTATGAATTTCTATAAATTTGAGGGGAAAAATTAAAATAATTTTCAAACTGATTTCATTTGTAGAAATTCAAGTTTTTTTTTAATTCGCTAATCCATGGACACGGATCACTTAACAAGAAAATAATTTACTAGCTGCCTGCGTCATGGGGAAGGACTTTTTCGGGCAGCTCAGAACTCCGCCATTTTGAAAATTTTAAAATAATTTATTATTGGGAAATATTAACCAAATATGTCGTAAGTAATAAGAGTAAAACAAATTTTTATGTGCAATTATTACGTCATTTTTTTATTTTGAATTTGAATATATATATTTTTATCTCGCTGTGAATCATTTTCAATATTGTAACGTAATGGAAAAAGAGATTGCACACTGACTTAAAACGCGACCAATAGCTACGCAGTGGAGTTTGTTTTGCCATTTCGATCGGTGCGAAGTAAGCCGCGGGCGACCGTCGGGTGGCCAGTCGTGGAATTTCGGGGCGATAGATATCTAACGAAATATTCGAGTGAGTTCTTACTGATAGTTGCAAAATATATAAGTGCGCCTTTTATATACGAAAATTGGATGTTCTACCAAGTGATAAATACAGTGTCACCCAGTGATAATAAAGAGTTTAAAGAACTTTCTAAATTGTGAAATAGCATGATTTATGGAATAGAGTATGAATTTAATTCGTGTTAAATGATTATTTATTTATTTATTTAACTTATAAAATATACAAAATATAACATGAAAAATTACATAAGACAGATATACAGTTAAAAGGTTCAAATAGATATAGAAGATTTGTGAAAATTTAGTTTCAAGTTTAAAGTTAAAAAAGTTAAAAATGATTTAAGTTAAAAAAAAGCGTATGATAGCTTTGTGTAAATTTAGATTGCAGTTAAAAAGATTCAAGTACATCTTATAGATTTGTGTAAGTTAAAAAGAGAAGTTTAAATAGTCAAAAGAAAAATAAAAATTTACTAGCAGGAAAGCAATCGGCGAAGGCTAGGCTGCTAGGCCCTGCGGGCGACTATTGTGGCCGCTTCGCGGCCAATGACGGCCGCTCCGCGGCCAATTGTGTTTGCTGTGCAGCAAACACAATTGTTTACCTATGCCTACGTCAGCCGCTTCGCGGCCAATTGTATCTGGCAAATTTCCATTTTTGCTATTGTGGCCGCTTCGCGGCAAATGAAGGTCGTCCCACGGCCAATTGTGTTTGCTCTGCAACAAACACAATTGATTTCCTTACTGTTACAAAGTTAATAGAATTTGATAATTGGCCGTATTCTGAAGTAAGCAATATTTCTTTTTTTGTTTCTTGACAGTTACTGTATAATATTGTGATGCTGTCAACTCTGAGTTTTTAAGTTTGGCTGGTTTAAAAATAATGAATTCATCAACATTGAGGAGAAAAAAATCAGGTTTTAGTGTCTATGGTAGCTGTCAGTGACAGACAAAATTTCAGTGAAAAAATCAGGTTTTACTGTCTATGGTAGCTGTCAGTGACATACAAAAAATGAAACAGCTATCGAATTCTTCTATGTATTTATTTTTATCGATAAAATTACAGCGTCTTATTTATTAATAAATTACATAGCATTTTAGTTTAATGATTATTGATAAATTAATGTATTTTAAAAATATATCATTTTGTAGTCCATTTCACGACTATCATCTTTAATACTATCCACATAATAAAATGTAAAGATTGGACCTTCTAAACGCCCGAGTACATCTTCGTTAACCAATCGAGCATGTTCATTCTTTGGATACAGTATCGCTCGTTTACTCATTAGGGGAACATCCGCTATAGAATGTACTTCATTATATATGCTTTGAACAACATTTTGACTTACACTTTCATTTGGAATAAGCACTGATGACGCATACTTTCCTTCCACAGGAGGCAGCTTTCCATCGCCTAAATCTAAAAGCCACTGTGTAAATGAATTTTCACCTTCTAAAGCGGGGACATTAGTTTTCAAATTGAAAATAGTAAAATTTTTCCAATGTTGGCTGTTTTTAATAGATGTCGCTACTAACTGACCGCGAGAAGCCCTTCGAGAAACTGGTAGAATTTGTCTAGTCGCCGCCCAAAATGATTACTTTATTGCCAAAAATATCATTATTACCCATTATATCGCGCAGAGTACGTTCAATTATATCTAAAGCTATAACTGGCGCCATCGGTGCTTCATCCCAGATGATAACATCAGCTGCACTTATAATTGCACGGTTCTTGGATGTCACTCTGCATGTTGTGTTATTCTATAAATCAAGAAGTAAATTAAAAGCCATGTGACATGTACGTCCACCTGGTAATAAAATTGCTGATATTCCTGTCCAAGCAACAGATAAAACTTTCTTAGATCTTCCTCTTCAAGTATGTATAATAGTCTTATAAAGGAACGTTTTACCTGTGCCACCAGGACCGTCAATAAAGAAACATTTTTTTGTTTCAGGTACATCTGAAATTTTTTACTTAATATAGGTACTGTCGAAAGCACAATGTTGTTCTCGATTGAGTTTTCCAGCCATCTCTAACCCTAAAGAACTTTCTAATGCTAAATTAATATCAACCACTTCATTATAAGTATTGCTGTAATCTGGTCCCGGTAAACCCTGTGATGTGCAAGAAGAATTTTCATTTATTAATGCCTTTTGAATATACAAAAGGGAACAATTTTGTGCAATTTCTGCAGTAGCACCTTGATCACTAAAGTCTTCTGACATCAAATCTTTGAAATCGTTCCACAGCTGCAACGGATCTGGAGGGAGGCAATGAATCATTAATAAGACAAATAGGTCGCGAAGAGCTTTGGGCATCATATACGTTGAAGCTTCAGCCATGCAACGCTGCCATTCTCCAAATCATCGATGAGTCCTAATTCTCGTACTGCATCACGAAATGTAGGAAGTAGACAACCATTAACAGTCCGCAAAGATTCAAAGGACGTAGCGCCAGTCACTTGTAAAAGAATAAGTCTTAAATGGTATAATTCTATATTTCTAGGAGAAACGGGGGACATGCGACCAATAATCTTGTCCCCGCCACATTGCCTCTTCTTCCACTGCTTATTGCTAGAAAAAACATAGAAATTAGTTAAATCCTGATACTTAATATTACATGCCTCATTATCTTGTTGGTTAAGTTTAAACCATGCAGTTAATGTTGTATTATTTAAGGCTGTAGAGTCCAACCAAATTCACCTGATGGAAATAGCAATGGAAAAACCATCGGATCTAAATGTTTTGATAACATATTAATACGCTGGAGACCTCCTACACTCTTAGGGTGAACAGCAACATCTACGTTTGGCGGTAACCTACCTCCGTAATCTGCTACATACACAATGGCGATTTCATTATTATTAGATGGAGCATTATACCTTCTTTGGTCATCTAACGAAGAACGCGTAAAGAGTAGTTGAATATTCCGCATCTGGCCCCCGTGCTCTGCAACTATAGATTATTCTTCCTCAACCGCTTCTTTCAACCTTTTGTATTGGAGAGCATATGGACTTACACGACGGATGACATTATCAATAGTTTCCATTATATTTTGTTGACATCTAAGGTTAGACGGATGGCTCATACGTACCCTGACTGCTTCATCCGCATCGTAAACATATAGTTGCGCATATGCCGGCACCTCTCCATCACTCTGCAAACTTCTAGACGTTCTATGATATACTTCACCTGAAATTTTTAAACAATACGGGCCTACACCTGGTATGTCACTTATTTGCACTCCGAAAGATGCAAATGCATTAGCACAGTTGTACTGCACATTTAAAATAAGATTTCGCATTTCTTCCTTCAGCATACACTCTTTGCCTAGCATTTTTACGTTCCCGCTGGTCAGCATTCCTTCTTTCACATTCCTCTTCTGTTATGTTTGACAGTCTACGTCTGGCATTTCTTCTTTCATATTGTGAACTCGAATCGCATTATCAAATTGCCGGTTTGTGATGTTGAGTCTTCCATCGGAATTCTGAAAAATAATAATATTTATGTATAAATACGGAGAAAATGACACGTAAAATGACATTCGCGCCACGCGCTGTGAGACTTTTGAGGTTATATGAGAGACGTTTATGAATCTAAGGTTAAGTTCACTTTGCAGTTTAAATAAAATATAAAGCGTAATAAATGTTTAATAAATAAATGTTTTAAACGTTTATTGAAGCAAGATTAATGCATAAACAATAAAAAGAAAAGCGTAAACGTATACTTACTGTCAATGTCATAAAGCGTCATTCTGTGGTATGGCCAGCACAAAAATTCGTTGACTGCAATTACGTTGGCTGTTTTGAATACACGGATTCCACGAAAATATTTTAAAAAATCTATAAATTCCGATTTGGATTTGGATGGTTTTTGATATCAGTTTGTTCGTATTCCTATATTTTTTAATTTTTTTAATGTACTCTAAAATGTTTTTTTTTAAACTGGCAACATAAATTATCCGTATGCAGAAACGTACGACATTCGTTGGAGTAATTAATATATAGATTATCCATTACCATTTAGTTGAGATGTAAATAATTGTTTCAACTTTGTCCTAAACGCAGTTATATTATCAGCAAAAATGTCGGCCGCCTCTGCTTGTTCATTCACTATTGAGTGTAGTCTGGAAATTTCAAAGTTTTGCTAATGCATTAGTTCTGACATTTTCACTATACTAGAATAATGCACTGTGTCTTGATAACCTCGATGGGGCATATAAGTCGATCAGACTAACAATCTGGGGGTAATCAATCAGGCTATTTATGATTTTGTTAGTTAATCGTTAGTTAATAAATCACTACTTAATTTCCAGTGTTTTGATTTATCTCCTGCAATGCCATGACTCTTGACAATATTTTATTTGTTGTCTTTGAAATTGGCTTTAATTCACTTTATATTCGGTTCCCCGGAACTATATTAGATATATCTCATTTTACTGTTGTGTTATTTTTTGAAATCTTTAAAGATTTAAATGTGTTTTAGAGATCTGTATTTAATAATAAATTATTGTATCGGCGATCATTTGGCTGGCAGCCTTGGTAGCTCGGCCGTATTAGCTTCACAACTGCGTCCGCTCAGCGGTCCGGTAATGGTGTGCGGGCTGACCGACTGTGTGGGTTAATTGAGCAAATATTTCCGCGTATTCAATTGAAAACGCCACCGAACTAGACACAACTCGCGAGTCCCTTTGTCCCGCGCCCCACCCCGCCTTCCTAGGGCTGTTTGTCGTTTAGTCTCGGGCATTACGGAATAAATTGAATTGTCCCAATACTCGAATTAATAACATTACTTTGCAGGACTCCGAGTCGTCCGGCCACCGAATGGAACGATATTGTAAGTTTTAATTTGGAATTTCATTTCGATTGTTATGCTTGCTACTTTCATAACTGTGTTAATTATTACTTGTACCTATTTTAGGCATCGTGCAGTGACAATATGATTAAGAATTTTTAAAACTGGAAGATATGGATTTAAGTTGCTCTGTAGTATTACAACATGATATTTTAATAAACACTCAATTAATTCAAAATTATTGATATTCGAGACGCGAGGGCAACTATCAAACTGAACGGGATCAATGTGGAGACCAATTCGAAAAGGAGAAATGTAACACAACGGCAGAAGAGGAAAAAACTTACCCATAAAAACCCATAAAGTTTTTATTATTCTCCCTTTCTCATTTGTATTGTTTCCAATTTGATGTTCTATCAACATATTCTTCTTGCTTTAAGTTCATGTGGAAAATATACTCCGTGTATATTATTATCCGTAAAACTTATGGAATATTGAAAACGTAATCATTGGTATAGGGGGGCGCGGCGTCGGCGAAACCGTCTGATTGGACCCATGGCTCGAGTCAGACTAGTTGAAAGGGGTTAAAAATCTATCCAAAGTTTTTTTGGCAGACAAGTAAACGCTACGAGTTAAAAGAAAGGGAGTAAAAAGCAAACTGTATTCTCACTAAAACTAAATAAATCATTTAGACTTATTTCATGGACATCATTAATATGGATTTATCACGTATGTGTGAAAAATCCATTAATGATTGAGTAAATAATAAATAAATTGGGAAAGAATGTAAAATGATCTTAGCACAGTTAATTGATTTAAAAAACTAACCCAAAAAAATGAGTTTTTATTATATTCCCTTTCTGATCGGACCCATGGCTCGAGTCAGACTATCTTATTTGTATGGTTAATTTATTCGTGGTTTATAATCTAAAATTATACTCTATTTAAATGTTGTTAAACGAAAATTTGTTAAATTATTTTTATCGTCGCCACAAGACTGCCTGCAAATTTTCAGCTTGATTGGATCACGCGAAAAGGGTTACAAATCTATACAAAGTTTTTTCGGCAGACAAGCAGGCAAGCCGACAAACCGACAAGCAGACGCTACGAGTTAAAAGAAAAGGAGTAAAAATGCCGCTGGGGTGGTTTGGACATGTCGAGCAATTGCATGAGGAAATAATGGTAGGATATAAATATTATATATATATATATATATATATATATATATATAAGCGGCATTTTTACTCCTTTTCTTTTAATTCGTAGTGTCTGCTTGTCGGTTTGTCGGCTTGCCTGCTATATGACGCAATTGTTGACAGCGCCAAAAAGAGAGGATGACAGCGGAAGACGTGGTATGACCAGATCAACCAGATACTGCAATATGGTCCTGCTTACAGACTTGACGACCTTGCATCACAGGTATATAAATGTGGATGAGATGAGAGTTGTTTGTCAGGACAGAAGAGTATACTCTCAACAAATTAATAAAAACATAGGCAGTAATTATATAAGCTATAAACTAATGTATATATAGATTTGTCTAAAAAATACATAAAATAAAAAAATCTTTAACGTCTAAAAACCTTAGACGTTTTATGTCATGCAATGAAACTAGAATGAAAATTTATTAAAAAAACTAAATTTTTTCTTTAACAAATTCTTCTAAATTCAGTTTTCACTAAGTGTTAAAAAAGTTTAATGAAACTTGCCGATTTTTAGATTCAACGAGAAAATGATTTCTTGAACATCTCTGCGGATTCTTTGAATTTAAAGTCAAGCCGACGCGATATTCTGAGAATGTGAAAATATGTTGAAGGGAAGTGACAGCTGCGAACAAAGTAGATGGCGTTTTATGCTCTGAAGGGAATTCGGGAGATGGATTGAAGAGCAAAGATTCAAGCTTAAGAATGCGGCTTCTGTTATCTGAAATATACGAAAGAAAATCGACTGTATAATCAATTTTACCAACAAATTTTAATTGTAGAGGAGAAATATTATATGTATCAATATTTTGTGTATTTCACCTAAAATGTTTTTAAGGTTTTTACTTTAAACATTTATCTTTACTAATAGCTTCATAAAGATTATCGCAAGTAATGTTTATTAATTATTTCATTCACAATGTACTTGCATTATTTTTTTAAGATTATTGCATGTTTTTTTATTATTTATTTTGCAGTGCATTATCTATATTTGTGCGTAAATCATAAAACTATTAATGTGCATATAAATAGACCCTTATGTAATAAATAATTGACTTTAAAAATATTATTTCGTTTACGGAAAACCGTAAGGGTAGCGAATTTTTTTTAACTAAGATAGTACATACACAAACGCACAGATGACGAAGTGACATTATTTACACAATTTATGGAGATAAAACTCAGCACTATTCTTTAGTACATTTTTAGTTGATAAATTCTATTATGGTAAGATATTGCAAATATAATGATTTGATATTATTGTTGGACGATTGATATCCTCGTGCGTTGTATCATTTCGTTATTCATTTTTATTTTGATTGTTGCAAATATTGAATTTAATGAGTGCTGTGGTTTTATGTAATATTTTAATTGCGATTTATATTTTTATTTATTTAGAAATGAGCTATTTCCTACTTATTTACGTAGTTTTTATATTATGATAGTTGTAACCCGTCAAAATTACCGTACTTTACATGGCGGTTCCTAAAGAATAAGTAGGTACCTATTTACTTTTTTGTAGCCGACACCCATGAAGTAGTAATAACGAGTTTTATCAAAATATTTCAACATTTTTTTATATATTTCTCCTGCCCGCAGTTGATAGTACTATTTTAAGCCCTGGCGATTGTGTTAGGCGGAATATGAAATGGTTCGCATCTTTGGTAAGTCTGTATGTATGTATGTAAGTATTTTTTATTGGTAACAACATTGCTAAGTTGCGGCCGGTTCGGGTTTGCTGGCCTGGGGTTCAAGCCTCACCTACGGCTATTTAATTTCGTTTTGTTGGCCTAGAATTCGAACTAAATTACGGACGTTCACGGAGTTACGGACATACAGACAGACGGATGGACGGACGGATAGACAACGAAATATTATGTTTGATGAGCTTTATAACTGTATATTTTATTAAAAATTATACATATATTTTTTTTTTTAAATAGAGATGCGAACACGGAATACGTATCACATCAATATTCTTACTATTTTCAAATTAAGCTAAACGCTTGTGCTATGAAAATAGGACTAACTTGCTGATCTGGAGTGAGATTCGAACCCGCGACCTTTGGATCACGAGTTAATTAATGTTAAGTATTTACTTTATATACTTAATATTAATTAAAATAATCAATTTTTTATTTACTTTTTACTATTGATTTATATACACTTTACAAGTTGCGAATATTATCAGAATTAAAAAACTAAGACTTTGTGTGTTTTTTATAAAATAAGGTTTTAATAAAATTATTAAAATTTTCACCAAGAGATAATAATAACATACTGCGTAGAGAAATAAATACACATTTTTTCGAGCTAATTCAAACCTTATTTAGATGTAGGTACATTAAACAGGTGAATCAAAATCATTTACATTTTCTTTAACCAAAAGTAATTTACTTTAGATAAGTCCTAAATTATCGTTTTTCCCCTAAAATCAGAATGAAAGCAGAACCTTCTTGGTATTCGAATATCGTAAAATTTAACACAAACCTTCCCGTCGACTTGTCGATATTTCAAAGTATGAAAATTTATCTCCAAATATTAATGAAACATCGCAATTAAAACTTTGTTATTTGAAAAGTTATCCGCAAGGAACAAATATCAGTACATTTAGCAACATTTTAACGAAAATGTCAAAAGTAGGATCTTTAAGTTGATTCAGTCTCGCAAGATGAAACCGGCTGTTTGCTGTAATGGAGAAAGTTAACATGATGGTAAAGAGAAAATATTTTACGACATAGTATGAATATCTATGTACATTTATTTATATTGCGATGATATACGCTTAGACACAAATAAATTAAAGAAAATGTACCTAAAGCCGGTTTTATACCGAAGTACACAAACATTTCATTTCAATTTTCAATTTAGATGCAATTTGAACATTTTCTCTGTACTTTAATACATTTATGTTCATCATCTTTCGCTTTTCACGTTAACAAAGCGTTGGTTTCTCTTGTACGAAAACACAAAGATGCTTGATCTTGGACAGTCGCTGTTTGATTTGAGTTTTTCTTCTGTCTTCAGTCTTCTGTTAATCATCATCGTCATCATCACTTTTGGCTCTACGACCCCAGATGAGTCTTGATAGTCTTCTTTCACTTATCTCGGTTTTGTGCCAACTCTCTTCAGTTCAGAATCTCCAAGGCAGATATGTCTTTGAGGACGTTGTCGCCCCATCTTAATTTTGAGCCTTCCTAAGCGACTTCGGTGCTTGTTATTCGGTCATTCTCTCCGCATGACCCAGTCACCGAAATCTTCCCAGTTTTATAGATTTTGTGACGCTTAGCTCCTTAAACAGAGTAAAGAGCTCATTGCTGAAACATCTGCGCCGAAGTCAATATTCTAGAACCAGTCCAAAGATACGCCTCAAAATTTGTCTTCTGTTAGTAAATATTTTTAATGCAGTTTTGACAATATGGTTGTCAGGTCTACTGAATTTGTTACCATATGAGCGCGGCATAAAGAACAAATATGTCTTTAAAGGAAAGTTGTCCCCAAAAACAAAATTAGTACATCGACTTTGTGTAACTTTCCATTATTGTTTTACAAATAAATTGTATTCGGTAGATCTTTCTTTAAATATAGCGCTAGAATATCTTTTTTAAAATGTGAATATTTTGTTTTGAGAAATACGAAAAAAAAAATTGCTGGGCCGGCCATTGGCATCTATCATGTAAAGTAATGCTGATTACAATTAATATTTGTATTAAATATAAAATACTCAATATATTTATTATAATATAATAGATGAGTTAATAAAAGTGTCGAAGCGATTAATTGAAATTGTAGTGTCACTTAGAGTATCGTTACTCTAAGGGATTGGAAAAAATATGTTGTAAAAAGGTTTATAAAAGTCAAATGTTAAGAAATATTGATAGAATGTGAACCTAATCAAATTATAAATACGGCATTTAAAGGTGTTGATAAGAAAATAATGTACTTACATATAACATTTAGGATGAAGGAGTCATCAAGCGGAGTCCCTGGTAGTCGAGGATTGTCAGCTTGGCATCGAAGTCTTGTACCATCGTCTTCAGGAGCTGGCGAAAAGGACAGGGAGCTCACAACCATGGTCTCATTGGCTGCTTCCGTAACCTGTAACACAAAACAAATATTGAAGAGTCGTTCTTTTGACAAAAGTTATTTCGGTCATGGATCATTCACAGAATATAGCGGAATTATATATAATCATAATTATAAGGCAGTTCAACAATATTTTTTGGATATATACTGGATTCAGTCCCCAGAGGGATGATTAATTAATTAAGATAAATTATAGAATTCTTAAGGAGACGAAACTATTTATATATGAGGGTCATGTATGGAAGTCTCTTATACGATGGCCCAGGGCTTACAACCTGTATGAGCTGGCTTAAGTGATTACTCTACACAATGCAACGTTCATTAAAATTATACGGTGTAGATTTGTATAGAGAACTGACAGCCAGACAGACATTGAGTTTTAAAATGTATCGTTGAGCTCTAAAACAACGTGATTTATTTGTTTTAAATGCAATAAATTCCATTAAATACACTCAATTTGTGTAATGGGAATAAGATAAATAATAATATTTACTAAATATATGTTAATTGCAATTCATCACATAATAAATAAGCAAGTAACTTTATACTATTTTAACACTTTATTAATTAAATCAATTATTAGAATCGTATTCACCAAACATGTAAATAAATTTTAATTTAATCAAAATAATTCAGTGAATCATGTGCATACAATTAAATTAAATTCTATCAGCCGGCTTCGGAGATGTGCGCACGATTTTCGCTCTTGTTTAAACGAAATACACTGGCTGTAATTCTATCAAAACTATTTCAATTATTATCTGGAGTGATTTTGAAAATCGTTTTCAATTAGGCTGACAATCCAGCGAGTTGCTGTCGTAGGCCTAGAGTGGTGAGTATTATGAGCACAAGGCTAGATTTAATTTCCTTTAATTATCATAAAACATTTCATATAACGAAAAAATATGTATTTTGTAAGAAAAAAATCTAATATTAATTTGACATGTTATGTATTTATATATACATATGTGCGCCAATGTGCTAATTATTTTAATTTGTAATGTAATTTAAAAGAAATTAAATTTTAATAAATATTAATGTTAAGCTCTGCAGGTTTAACGTTATTTTAAATGTGTCAGCTGTTTCGATTTGTAAGGCCATTATACCACGCATAATAATTGACTTATTTATAATTATTATTATTCTGCACTTCTTTTTGTATATGATATTATATATATATACTATATATATAATATAATATATATATATAATATATATATATTATATATTATATGTTAGTATTGATTTCTTTGGGGGTAACCCGCGTCAAAATCTGGTCCTCAGAAGGACCATTCGTCAACCGACGTTTCGCCTGAATCACAGCAGGCATCTTCAGGTTGTCTTGTTAATAAATTTCCGTCTCGAGGGGCAGTGCGAGCACGTCCGTTCGTATCGGAAGCTTATTACCAAGTGAGGTCTGGTAAGTCAAAGTCTAAATTTGGGTACTGTGGTCATTATTGGCCTTAATGATTTTTGGGAATTTTGTATTAAATAATGGCGTTTGTTTGGCTCCTTGTAATGCGCTTTGTACTCGATGTTGCTTCTATTGTGTCGGTGGTTATATTTAATTGATTTTTGCGCGCTAATATATTATTTTTATTTTTACTAAGAAATCTACTGTTGAATAAAATGCTTTTCCATGCCGTTGGGAGACGTATACCATCATCTCTATTGTTGATAATATTTATTCTTTTATATATCTCTATAGCTTCTCTAAATACCCTTACTGTTTCGTTTTGGACGTTCGATATTATTCGTGTTTTATTAAAGTCTATGCTGTGGCCTTCTTCGAGCGTGTGTTGGACAAGCGACGATGTTAGAGAATCCGAATCCGAGAATTCTCTAAACAAATAGTTAACAAAGTAGTTAAATGCCAGTCGGACATTAAAAATAGAAATAAAACAGTTAAAGATATTACGGAAAAACCTTTATCAACAGCCTTTTTACCATATATTATATAAGAGGGACAACAGATAAACATATATACATATATATATATATATATATATATATATTATCATATATATATGATAATGCCCGCACTTTTAAATACGAACATAAAATAAATAAATAAATAATAACAAAAATACATAAACGTATTCTATTGATTTTAGACCAAAAATAATGAGCAGCTCTAAGTTGACATGTGCCTCTACCAGCGGCGCGGCATGGGGAGACTGATTTGAAAAATACGCCATTTGTTGAGATTTTATTTATTTATTTATATTATTCGTAAAACCAACAGCTAACAATAATTAAGTTCATAAAAAGAATGTGAAATATAAAAGCCAATTACAGGTCACACATATGGAAATAACAATTGTTTTTTAGTGCTACCTTTTTAATTAGACGCGTTTCGCCTTGTGAGGGCATTATCAATCCAATCGACATTGATAATGCCTTTACAAGGCGAAACGCGTCTCAGAAAATGAAAAAAGTCGAATAAAATATATAAAATAAAATAAAAAAAAAGATATATAAATAAAAAAATATATAAAAAAAATGTTTTTATTTCCATATGTATAGTTCTACAAACTTACCATTGAAACAATAAAAACCAATTACGGATTTTCACTTTATATTTCGTGCTTTGTAATTTTTATTTTTAAGTAATAATTTTTTTTAATAATAGTAATAACGTTTTTCTTAAAAAAACTAACTTTTAAATAGTGTTTGAAGATTCAAAGTCTATGCGTAAATACAATCCATTGTTCTGTGTATAGTTTTCTGGGATATTCTGCCGTGTATATGTGACGTCTCTGGCCTGTATATTGTTTTTAAAAATCATCTCTTTATATGAAAAATAAAAACGTTGGAAAATCGTCAAAAAACAAAAATATCTTACAACTTTAAAAAATTATAACATTATTAATAATATTATGCATTTCTTAATTATTTTAGTACAGTTTATTCATCAAAATGTTAGTTATAAACTTATTAGAAAACATATTCTGCGTACATATAAATATTCAGAAAAAATGAATCGATTAATTTTCTATTATAGAAACGATTAAATTAACTATTTTTCGTTATTTTTTTTAGAAAGTTACGCGAGTTAGATTATTTTAAAGAAAATCATGCAATTTACTTTTTTATCATATTTTGTGTGTTTTTGATTTAACCTAACAGGTACGGAACCACTAGCTGTGGCAGAGGATAAAACTTCAAACTCTTCTCCCATGGGCCACTACTATCGCCTCATCCCCTTTCATAGGTCTTCTTGTGAACGCTCTTTCATTTTTGAAGCTTTCAACACGTCGTACTAAAATATACATTTTAATTGGTCACACCGGGTCTTTCGCAGACCTGATTTGTTCCTGTTGCCTTCGAAACCCGCCCCTTATTTTTATTTTCCTCTCGCAATCATTCCACATGGCCAAACTAACTTATCAAACGTTTCTTTACTCTACCTACTGTGCTACAGCCAGTATTGCTTTCAATTTTTCACTCTTATCTTACACAGATTTTTGAATTAATAATACGTTATTTTTGAATTAATAAATAATTTCAGAGTTTCGGTTATTTGAACATTTTTCGAAATCACGAAAATAAGTGAGTTCAATATTATTTATTACATTTAATATTAATATTATCATTAATTCTATTGATGCGACGCATAGTAACGCAGGTTCAATAATATGGTATAATTCATAAAATAATAACTAATATTGGAAGGAATAAATAAATCTACAAAACCTTTATACCTAAGCCATATATGTAAATGTGTAAAGTGATCACTTAAGACAACCATACGATAGGTCGTAAGTCCTAAAAATGACTTCTTTACCTACTTTCCCATAAAAATACAGTTTCGTCTCTGTGAGACATCTATAATATACGTTAATAAAACTATTTATTTTTAATATTTAATTTACTTTTACTTATTTACTTATTTTCAAAATTTCTAATTTGTCTACCTGTATTATGATGATATTTGTATATAAAATTTGTTAATTTTTATTTATTTCAAAATAATGATTTGTTACCAAAAAAATGAAAAGAAACGTAATAATAACTTAACTTGAACATTCAAATTTTAACACTTTTTTCTAATATAAAAATAATTACAATAATCACAAACCAATTTATAAACCGTCAATTTTTTAAAAATATTATCTTTATCCTTATTATTTAATATAAACTTTTAAACGTTTTTATTAGTATAGAAAGCTAGTTGTATAGAATTTGGGATTTTTAAAAATATTTATTATTTATTTAGTACTTTTTGTACATTTATAAATACGATTTTTCTCCAATGCTAAACAAAAGATATAAAAACTTCTTATACTTTCTAATTAACATTTTATATACTATTTAGTATTATAACCATTATAAATTTAAAATTGTTTCATAATATTTAATTCAATGTTAAAGTTATTTACAGAACAGAATGAAAAGAATATAATATAATATAATGAAAAGCTGATATTTTTTTAGAATCCTGATGATTAGAAGAAATGTGTATAACTGTTTGTATTTTTATGAATCTTTACAAAAAAGGTACAATTTAAATTTAATGAGTAGGGTCCGTTCACGTTATGAAAGCCACTTGCATTAGTGTGATACCCTCTATAACACGTAAATTGTGTAGTGGTATTTGTTTTTAAAGCTACTCAAATACTCCATACGCGTGCGCGGAGCGGTTTTCTTTGTTTAATATTTTTTGCTTAAAAATACGGTGACCACAAAATCGCGAATATGACCAGTTAAAGGATCACCTATTGGATTCTAGATACGACTACGGATAGACCTTCAAAATTATTTTTATTTATGGATTTATAAAACAAAATATGTTTTTTAATAATACATGTAGGTATGCTTATTACGGATTAAGAAAATAAAATACTATTTATACTTATTTTTTATGTCCATCGTTTACTCAAAAAATAATGTTAGGAGTTTTTGTAAAAGCACTGTTACTCGCACTAATGCAGGTGGCTTTCGTAAAATGAACGGACTCTACTCTTATAGTTATTCAATTTTTGGTATACATTGTATCTTGATGAAGGATCATTGGCCATGAAACATATTGATATTTCAAAAAAATTGTTGGTTATTACAACGTATATTATTTTTAATTGAGGTAAAATATAGTGGTTCAAACCGGGTGAATATTTGTGAAAAAAAAATTAACAACAAATAGAAATAAAATTATAGCTCATCATAACAGTAAAATTATTTAATTAGTTGCATTATTTAAAGTACGAGAAACATTTTTACAAATAGCCTTCAGAGTTATGGCTAAGCGAAAATATTCTCGAAACATTTTACAAGGGAAATTATCTGAAAGGTGGCTTAGGTCAATCCATCACATTTTGCATGCAGGCCACCGGGGCAAGAGGCCGGAAGATGATTGATTGGAATATTCAAATCACTTTCATTCGAATGTTCGTTTTTCGAAAGATTTGAAATTCATCGATCCTGGGTCCAGAATAAATTTACAGGCCATAAATATTATTTTCTCGGAACCCACTGAAAACACATAAATACACTTTTTACAAATTAACATTATGAGGGAAGTATTTAATTTTGTATTTTCAAGAACACCCTACATATAAAATGAAACTCAACATAACATTGCATTTTCCATGTAATAGTAAAAACTAATACATGGAAAAGCGTCATTGAGGTTTTTTTTTACGAAAATGGTACCTTATAATATTTTTTTTGTGTCAAGTGAGATTGAACCGATGTTTAAGTGTATTGCTGGTTGCCCGCTGTATGGAATATAATAATATGAACCCCAAATTATTGTAATATAGACGAATATAACTGAAAAATTCTTGAAAAAATTGGAGTACAATATATAGGTACACAAAACTAAAATTTTTGCATTTGGGTTGCGGCCTGTTATTTTGACATTTACAAGGTTATTTGGAAAACATTATTTACCTCGTTGGACTATATTCCTGCCTTGATTGTCAAAAATATTCAAGCAGTCATGACCTAATATCAATAGTTATGGAGTTATGCAATACCAAAGTTTGCATTTTTTTATCAATACTTCTGACTTATTTTTTACCAAATGTTAAACTATGAATATAGTACTTATATCAATTATGTTACTTTATCCATTATGAAAAGTTACTTATATCAATAATGAAAAATTCTTTCGTTTCAATACAAGTTAAATAAAATGTTAAAAACCCGTCAGAAATTCTAATTGCAATATTTTCCAATTGGAATTGGTAGGTTTCTAGTATTTTATATGACTTGTATTAAAGGGAATGAATTTTTCATATTCGATATATGATTTAATGTTATGATAGTCCAACGTTTTATAAAAAGAACTAAAAATGCAATATTTAGATGTCGTATATCTCGATAACTATAATATGTTTGCTTAAACATTTTTGACTCATAATTAATGATTTAATGATTTCTAGGAACCCTGTATAATAAATATAAATATATTATTTGATGGTTCAACTAATTTTTGAAAATAATTTCTGTAACTATTAATTTATGTAACCCATCAAAAATGGCGGCACTTTTATATGCCGGTTCCCAAAAAATAAGTATTTACTTACTTATAGCCAACACCCATAAAATAGTAATAACGACTTTTATTAAAATATTAAAATATTTGAACATTTTTTTATATTTCGCCTGCCGGCCGTTAAAGGTAGGTACTATTAAAAATCCTAGCGATTGCAACATCGCTATCGTTGCTGCTGGATTTGGTGGCCCGGGGTTCAATCCCCATCTCCAGCCGTTTAATTAGGTGTTTTTAGCAGGGAATTTTAACGAAATTACGGACGTTACACGATATTACGGGGACAGACAGACAGACAGACGGACGGACGGATAGACAACGAAATTATTATGTTTGATTCAAAATAATATACGAGTATAAAGACGAAATTAAACATTATTATCATAGCCATTACGCATCTTTATTGATATTCCGAATAAAATTAATCATAATGATTATGAATACCGGAATTCGATAATACGTGATATTTTTGAGAATAAGTTTTTGGCTCCAAAAAAATATTCGTTTTATAAAATATTTTACTATTCTTTTTCCAACAGAACCTACCCCAAGAAAAGATTAGAAAGGTATGGGGCATTATCTGAAGAGAACCCGAAACCTAGGGTCGTATTATAATTTTATAGATTCCACGAGGGTGGAAGGTTTTTGTAGTCGGTTTATGGGGCAGTATTCACCCCACTTAAGTCCGAATCCGCTTCGTGAAATGATGGAAGATAAGTACGAAAATCCTTGGGATATTGTCAAAAATTTAATCAATTTGTTGGAGAGGCATACGTCTCTATATATCATGGTGCGCAGTTTTAAAGAATATGAGATTTCCCTTATTTAATATTATTATTTGCGGGTTATCTACGTGTGCATATCATGGTATCTACCTATCAATTTTGTTTATTAGCATCATTCTTGCCAATAATTATCTGTTAAAGTTTCATGTGCACATATTCACACACATAGCAAGCAAGCTTTTGAATTGAGGCATAATCTAAAATTCTTTTAATCTTCCGTAAGCGTTCTTCTGGTTCACAGATTGTTACTCTTCTTTATTAAAATAAAATTTTAATAATGAAGCATAGAATGGAGTAGTTTCACACGACAGAAATATGATAGTTGATTTATATTTCACAATTCCTAAATCATCCACAAATTTGGATAGAGGACATTGAAGTATGTCGTTCCCAAGTTCTAAAATAAAATACCAGGTTATATACAAAATAGCACGCACTCACAGTTTGGAGCATGAAATAAAAAGAAGATTAGAATTATTATCATTGTTATAATCTGCGATAAATTATTTTTTGACTAAGACACTAAATACCGTGTATGTATGTATTTTTCTATCCAAATTATTTTATTTTGTTACTGTTCCTGTTATATTATTATTTAAATATGTGTTAATTAGGTTATTAAACGTATTCTATACAGGTATACACACAGAACAACATCTGGCAAGGTGTTTTGTGGGTTTTGTTAGCTTTTATGTTATTTAGGAATTAATAATTGTCTGGTAAAATAATAATAAAAATTAAATGGCATTTCTTGCATGACATATAAAAGAAGCAAATTAATATATTTATACTTCTCGATTGTCGATTACTTAAATGTTTAAGAATGCTTTGCCTAATTATCTACACGGCATATATTATGATGTAGAAACAAATATTTTATTTCTTATTACAAAGTTAATTTTTCTATGAGTAAACATTTTTTTAAATTTAAAATTCTATTATGTCAGTTATTAATTGAAACGATTATTATATTAACTGCATAAAAATATATTTAACATTGTTTCGCGCTCTGATAAAAATAAAACAACGACAAAATATGTTATTGATAAACAATCGGGTTAATTGCCTTAAAGTAGGCTTAATATATTTTTATTATACTAGCTAAATGCCGTTGAAAATGACTTACTTTTATTATAATCATTTTAGACGCCAGTTAAAGCTATGAGAACAGCGCTATCTAGAGTAGCGTTGTGTCTTGATAACCTTAGTGATGGATATTATTAAATAGAGAATTATGTTTTTTTTTTGCTTCTTATACCTCATTATTATATTAAAAGTCATTATTATTTGAGCCATCTGTTAGTGAGGGTCATTGTTATGTTAAGAAATATACTTTTTTGTACCTTATGATGGAGTTAGTGACGAACATTATTGCTTATAGAATTATATATTTAGATTGATTATTAATACCAATGACGATAATCATAATCTACTTTTGCATAAGTGCATCCATTACTAAATCGTATAAGTTGTATATTAAAAAAAGTATGTTTAATTAAACGGATTTTATTAAAACAATACAATGTCAATGTTTTAATTTTATTTAATATACTTATTTTCAGAACGAAATAATGTTCTCCTTTTATTTATGTTTTCTATTTTATTTACGGAATCTAGTAACGGTTACGAACATTCGAAATTTTGTACCTATTTACTAATGCAGTGCGCTAAAAGACTTCTAACCTCAAAACTAATATAGCCAGTTGACAATACTTTTAACGAAAGCATATAATGTCGTAAAAATTGTGTAGAAAAAACACAAACCAAAACGATTTAGATTAGAATTTGTGCATAAATTCATGATGAAAAAACCCAAATTAGATTAAATGAAAACGTACTTTTGCCTTATATGCGAGTTTGTTCATTATCGCATTGTATTTTTTTTTCGTTTGTATGTTTTCTCTAAATAAACAACTTTGAATCAATTTTGTGAATATTTATTTTTACCTTTAATTAATTTTCCTCCCCACGCCGCGGGGGGTGGAGGGCGCCGTCATCTTCCCCGACGTGAAAAGAATCGGCGGTTGTCGGCGAAAAACACACAGATTGCCTTCGGAAGTTGAATAATTAATTACGACTTCCTTCCGTCGACATTATTTTATTGTGACCGAAGTGAAATGTTTCAAAAGTTTTATTCACCGAGACGCCATCCGCAGGCCGGGCGGAATTATAATAAACTACCCGCGGCGCCGGCGCTGCCCGCGGACGGCGTCTAAAGCGGAGGAAATACAACAATATCACCGAAAAACTCTTCTTTCTGTGTACAATCAAATCTCAAATGCGCGTCAATGACAAGGCCGAACGAATGATTACAGTCAGAGCTGATTGATATATTCAACCACGCGGCCATTGGATACTGCGTGCGTCTACGCAACATTAGTACCACGACGGAACTCATATAATGAAAAAACCTGAATTTTCATTTTTCCGTGGTCGCAAATACAGCAATATCAATAAACAGCACAGAGATAATGAATGACTAATTTTGAAAAAGGAATGTCATAGCTTTGACATTTATATAAATTTCATGGGTAAACCATAGACGTACTATAAATATAGACTGGTCACTAAAAAACAAATCTGATACATATAGTTTCTGGTGTCTTCTATTAGGTACTAAATGTATCAGTCAGAAAGAGATAGAAATTATTTTTATAACCACGTATAAGAAAGGACAATAAAACATAATTTTTAACAACGAATGCATATGAAGTTCTAGCGAATTGTGGTATTTATTACATAGTATTTTCTCTTTCTTTCTTATAGTGCAGCATGCATGTAAAAGAGATACAAATATAAACAGGGATGTGTATTAATATTTTATATGTATATCGCGCGGACATTTATACATTTTGGACACCCCTAGACCAATTCCCGCGATGTGCGTCTATGTTTATGGTAATTCGTGTTATAGTTCTGTGTAGCAGATATTTTGGTTTGTAACTAGTCTATATTTATAGTACGTCTATGGTATGAATACGAGTATGAACCTAATATAATGGGAATACATAAAGTTTTCGGTGAAACTTTGTGGTACTCAATACATCACTATTTTATTTATTTGTTCACTTTTTGAACACATTTTATAACAATGGCGGGTTTATTGCCTGAGACAATTTCTTCCGATCAATCACATAATTCAGTGGAACAATGTAAATAGATATCTGGTATATAGAGTGACAAATCAGCTCCACGATGAGGAGACAAATAGGAAAAGGAATATTTAAAATAGGTTTTAGGATAGGTAAAATTGCTATATAATTGTTTACTTTTGAAGATACTTGTTGTTTATGCATAGTTGATTATACAGCCAGGCCGATTGAAGTGAGTGGGAATGGATAGTGAAGTATAGTCAGCTGAATGAAGTGGAAGGCCATGATGAGGTAGAAGGTTGAATTTAAATTTCAGGTACTGAAGTGAGCGAGGAATGAAAAGGACATTATAAAATATAGATAAAATAATGTTATGGCGTTGTCGGAGAGAGAAGATTGTGAAAATATGAGATGTGATCGTATATTTTGAGGTTGAAGATGTAACGGATAAATACGTTTTGGAGGCGTTCCTTGGGAAAGAGGGGAAGGGAAGGGATCAAGCAGGGGAGCAAGTAGAGATTGCGTTACGGTGACTCATGGTGTGTGGAGTACAAAATTTTAGTTTTTTTTAATAGAGATGCAAACACAGAATACGTTTCGCATCAATATTCTCACTACTTTCAAACTAAGCTAAGCGCTTGTGCTAAGGGAACAAGACTTACTTTCTGGTGTCCTGGAATGGAGCTCGAACCGCCGACCACACCAGATCATTAGACGAGCATCATGACCACTACACCAATAAGGTATTCAAATTTATCTCTACTAATAAATAAAGAGGTAATGTTTGTAAGTTTAGATGCAGGAGGTAATCTCCGAAACTACTCATCCGATTTCAGAAATTCTTTCACCAATATTTAGAATGGATTTTTAAAGCGATCATAGCATATATATTATCTCGCTAAAATAAAAGGGCTTTTCGTGGTGACCTATTTTACAACTAAAGTCAAAGAAAAAACGTACGAACGCTGCCTTAGCGGTAAGAGATATTTAAATACTTTCCATAGACAAGTTAAAGAACTCAAAAAGTTATATAAAAAAGTCCGCGACGACGTACTATATGTTAAGGTTAATACAGAAATTGATAAAATATGATTAAAAATTACTAAAAATCGTATGAATTAAAATAATCATATTGCACAACAAAGCAACAGCCATAGCAATTAAAATAACAATAAATTTAAAAAAAAATTGTCGTTAACATGTGGTTAATGGGAGTAATCATAATCTCTTCAGCAGTGCGTAAACTCTACGAACTTTAATATTATTTATTTGAGTTGGTATGACATCGTGGCCAGAATTTGGTACTCTATCTTGTGTACCCTGGTGATGTAGGTAATATGATATTATCGTGCCGGTTGCCGCCCGCACCCGCACCCGCGCCACGGCCCGGTGACGGCGCGCGGTGATTGTGCGGTGGAGCGGGCACAATGAGGCGCCCGTGAGGCTCACCAAGTTCCGCTCAATGAAACTGGAAGGTCAACCATTACCGCAGGCAGTCATACAGTAAACACTCCTTTGAGCGCCCCGCCTGATTCGCCATTCGCAAGGACGATTCACGATAATTGTCGTTCGTAGGAAACCCTTCCGCTCCACATCGCCAGGGGCGTCTCGAGGTGCCTCGGCAATTATTCGCCTTTGACTTAATTCTATAACCGACTAATAATTTCCTTGGAAGGACCTGTCCTGAGAAGAGACATCAAATTAAACACTGTGTGCCTTCAGTGCTGGCAGCGCAGAGGCGGAACGCTCGTCATGTCACGTGAGTCTTTAATCATCTTTTCAAAATTTGCTGCCTTTACATTGTATTGTTCAATTTCTATTAACGTTTTCACGGGTTTGGGTGTTCAATTTCTATTAACGTTGTATTTTTGGGATGAAAATGTCACCGGACACGAATTTCATTTGAGCACTATTATTTAATTCACACATTTTGCAATTCCTCATCTATGAAACACAGGTTTTCAGAGAATTCACGTCAATACGCACGTAAGTGCTTGCACTTATTTTCAAACACTAGTTATGTACTTCGCTTAATTTATTGTCACTAGTCGCACACTGAATCGCCGCTGGACATCTAAGTCGCACGTTAAACCTCAAAAAAATAAACTCCTCTGCAACACCCGCTCGTCCTTTTATACTGGAAGAATTGCTTCCCATTTCCAATATTCAATCGATCCTTCTAGTGTCCACGAGAGTGCCCTAGACGTTTCCAGAGCGTTTCGTAGTGTTGATGTCTTCGACATATTTCGATCAATTCCGACAGTGCGCATTCCTTCTGTTTACTCTAACATCTATAACAAATGCCTTTTTCGGAACCGTCGCTAAGAAGCGAAGATCTCCCCAGACTTAATAAAGTGAAAATGTACTGTGTATAATTCTACAAGGTTGCAAAAAAAATCATTATTGCAATTTCCGTGTTCTTGAATGCCTATTCTCAGTCTATAACCTTACTTGTTTGAGACGCATCAGAAAAATTACCATCAACAACAAAACTGTTTATCCGACATATGCACCTACATAATTTTTGTCTACGAGACATTTTTGAAACACCGAATTGGGTCGTTTATGCATGACACTGAAAACGTCAGTCATATCAGCATGAATTATCTCCTCACAAATATCCTAAATATAAACTTGTCGAATAATAATGTAGGGGATAATTGAATTAATGGTTGCCCTGTTGTGGTGGCGTTTTACCCGCCCAGCGGCCACAGTGTGTGTACACCGTTCCATCACCGATGTAATATAACAAATCGATGTAACTTCACTCAATAAAATTAATTCACATGAGTAAGCAGCTCTTTCTTTCGTATATCACGTATGTCTTACATAGGGGACTTACATAGCAAAGGGAACCCGGATACTAGAGGCGGGACCTCTTTTGTGATGTATTCAGGCTGGCAACGTTACCGAAAGTACAGATGGGCGCGACCTGAATGCAGGCCGGCCACTTTAACAAGATTACAAATGGGCGCGGCTATAAAAAGGAGAGCACAAGCTCTTGCTCTTTCTTTCATTGACTGACCATTGAGGAATAACTTAATAAGTCGATCGACACAAAGTATCTGAATATTCTGAAGATAGTTGCAGCCACCTGGTCTTACATCTGATATTCGTTTTCCGGGATTTGGGAATACATCACACCTTTGTTCATTCGTACACATTCATAACAAATTTTTTATTGATGACCTCCGCTAAGGCTCTATACTGTAATGGTAGTTGAGAAATATATGTTCTTGTAGCATATTAAATGAGTAACTAATAGAGGTTAGACTTGTAGGTCTTGTGATGTTTTTCTTGTATTTTGGAAGTATTCTAAAAAAAGGAATATAATAAATCAGTAAGTTTCGTTACCGATAGTAATATTCACATATACCGTATCATGACTACGTATGACGGGACATACCGAAATCGTATTTCATCGAGTTTCAATCCATTTCATGCACTGATAATACAGATATCCACAGAACCGTTACAAGATTAGTTTTGAGCCCGTGCTTGAGATTTAAGCGTCAATTGTAAAAAGAGCGTTTTTATGTTTACTTTAGTACCAATAATAATGTAGTAAATGTCTGACAACTTTTTGTTAGTTGGCCATCAAAGTGTTTGTTTTTGTGGTTGCGCTTGGAGCGGTCCTGGTAGCTACCTGAAATTTCTGGAGAAATTAATGTTTAACCGATGATTTGATTAAATTGGAAATTTTCCTTCCGCCTTCGATAGTTTCAACGGGTGGATTGTAAGGTAGGGACACATATTGATATGATGATTAATGATTTACAGGAAATTAGTTTCGCAAGGAATATCACATCGCATTTCATTTGTAGTGTTGTGTAATAGGTACTGCCATAAGACATTATATATATTCTATAAATTATTAAAATATATTCATTAATTCTCTTAAAATATATAGAAATCTAACATAATTAATATAAATTAACTTTGTTTAAACCACTTATTTATTGAAAAAAAAATCAACATGTTTCAAAGCCAATGGCTTCTTCATCAGGAAAACAAAAATAATATTTAAAAATCGAAGTATAGATCAAAATATTAAAAAGTTATATATGGAAAATAATAATATAAAAACGTGTAGAAATTTTGAAATTAGAATTAAAGAACACTTAAGGTGTTTAAATAGTAATAATTATTCTGAATTTGCTAACCATCTTTTGGCTACGGATCATTCTTTTGATATTAATAAGGGTTTACAAATTTTACATACAAATTATACAGAATCACAATTTGATAAATTAGAAATTTTGGAAATAAGAAAGAGTGTAAATAGTAAATTGAATATTATAAATAATCAGGTCCTTTCTGCAAATAGTTATCTTTTAAATTTATTTTCATATTAATTAGGTACTTTATATTATTATTTTCCATATATAACTTTTTAATATTTTGATGTATACTTCGATTTTTAAATATTATTTTTGTTTTCCTGATGAAGAAACCATTGGCTTTGAAGCATGTTGATTTTTTTTTCAATAAATAAGTGGTTTAAACAAAGTTAATTTATATTAATTATAATTATGTTACCACAAAATAAATTTGCTACATTTGAAGAAGAAGAAATCTAACATTTTATAACAATATTTATATGTTTTAAGAACACAATTAGTGGATTCTGTCCACAGAGGAATAAATATTAATTAATATAATTTATAGAAGTCCCACAGAGACTAACTTACCTATCATCACGCCGTTTTTCCGTATGGGTAGGCAGAGGGGATTGACTTCTGTCCTTACATAGAACTCTCGCCTCGTCCACATTCGTACATTTTCGCATACAAGGTTGATTGTTGGGGCTCTACGTAGAACCATCCTCCAGTAACTGGTTAATCTGGTCATGCCACGTCTTTCGCGGTCGTCCTCTCTTTTTGGAGACGTCAACACTAGCGTCATATATTTTTCTTATCATTCATTCGCTCACCATGCCAAACCATATGAGCGACTTTTTTTTCAATTTATCAACTATGCAAAGTTTAGCTTTACATTCTTACCTAATATCTTCATTCTTTTCCCTATTATAAATGGATTTCCCACAAAACGTTTAAGGCCATCGTCCGGCAGAGTTAGCAAATTTCACAATTTTTTCTCATATTTTTTCTTGCGTTTTTATCACATTTTTGTATGGAAATATATATTTATAGGTTACATAAATTTTAAATGCGGATATTTTGTTTAAATGACATAAACTGAATTACATAATTAATTAAAAATTTACCAAATCTACGATGTTTTAAAAATCAAGAAAATTGCGCCACTTTGTGATCCTTTTATCACCAAAAGGTCTCGTGAGTTGTCTCTTTTTTTACAATAATATTACAAAATAAACAATCATACTAAGCTTTTCAAAATTATTGCAAAATTTAAAATTTATGTTTTAAAAAACACTTTTAATAAATAGTATAATAAGAATCACAAAAATGACGTTGTTTTAAATATATTCAATTGTTCTGTAATTTTTTATATTTAAATGAATGTTTGTTAGAATCTAGTTTAGAGAAATCATTTGAAATTATAACTTCTTATATCTGGTCCGCAAAGAAGCTGCATCTGTAGTTGTTTATTATATATTTATTTAATTAGTAATATTATCATTATTTTTGTATTGAAAACTTAAAAAGTTAATTATAAACTGGATTAACTATATCATTTTCCACTAGTCTACGGCCAGAAAACATTATAAATTAACTTATAAAGGTCAAAGGTTTTTCAAGTTTTTCATTAATAAAAAACGTGCGAGTAAAAACCTTTGTTAAATGTACGATGTATTACTGTAAATTTACACAGTTTTATTGTATTTATAAATGGAGAAGAGCAAACGTATTATCTTTTTATATGTAAAATTAATTTCTACATGTATTTTAAAATTGAAATATAATATACTTAGAAACTAACTTTTTCATTGAATAAATACATTAACAAGTAAATAAGAATAATCAAAATTGTAATTTAATATGTAGACTAAATTTATGATCAGATTTTATACAAAACATAAAAAAGTAATTCGTGCGATTTTAAGCTTTGTATTTAATAAAATAATGCTACAGAATATACATACTTCAGCCTAAATTTTTTATAATACTAAGTGGATAAGCAGAAACCTTTTAAAACGCTTTTGTGCTAAGTACAGTATCCATTAATTTTTCACCTAAAATCATTAATTAACATTTCTAAGAAATAAACCCTCGTAAAGCTTGAAAATTGCCGATTATCCGGAATACTAAAAACGTATTTTTTAAATTTCTCCGTATTTTTATTTCAGGTGTATTTTTAAATTTAACGCAAATTTGAATGTACTTATTTTAATTTAGTCTCTAATTTTAGCTCTCAATATCCAGGTTGTATCAACGGTTCGTACATTATTCACGCCTCGATGCCTGTAAAATATTCATTTACTCAACATTTTTCAAACGAGCCTTCATCCTCATTCCCGCCGTATTCCCTTGCGCAACCCCGAAATGCTCTCAAAACTCACCCCCTTCAAAACAACAAAGTACATTTTTGTTTGCTCGACCGCCCATCAAGTTCATTCACGCGGCACGATTACTCGAAAACTTAGCTTCTATATAATACGAATTCTTTGGTACAGAGAAGACCTGTACTCCATTCGGTATTGCATTGCCAAAATATTGTAATAATTACTGTTAAAATGGAGAAATATATTACAATTTTATTAGTATTTCCACTCGCGGAAAAAAGGTTTCATTATTTTTTAATGTAGGTTTCAGAATAATTATTTGTATTGTTTTATTCAATGCTTCAAGTCATGTTGTTGTATATTAATTTTTTTTTCGGGTTGCAATCCCAGGAATGGTCTGCAAGAACCACTCTCTGTCACCTGTCAACCTCTTCATTCCTTAGTAGTTGCTACAGCGCACACCTCCGATAATCTGGTCTACGTAGCTTAATCTCGGACGGCCTCTACGATTGTTGCCTTCAACATTTCCCTCGAAGATGCTTAAAAGCAGGCCCGGATGCCTTATATTATGGCCTATCCAAATTGCTCGCTGTTGGGCGAATCTGTTGAAGAGCCGCCTCTTTTCGCCCGTCCTGCTTAACACCTCGTCGTTTCGGATATGTTCTGACCAATGGATCCTCACCATACGCCTGCAGCACCACATCTCAAAGGCCGCTAGCCTCCCGGACATGCTCTGGCCGATGGGAAATTTTGCTACCCAAATATGTGATTTCTTTCACTTGTTTGATAGCGACGCCACTCAAAACAACATTTGTCGGCACCTCTTCTCTTCCAACAACCATGCACATTATATAATAACATTAGAAATACAATTTTTATGCCATTTGTATAAATATATAGAGAGGTTTTGTGGACTACACAAATGATCAAATTTATTACTATTATGTTGGTGTCAAAAGTGTGGTATATAAAATATCGTATTTTTCTAACTCACTATTATGTAAATTTTTGCTGTAAAAAATGAAATCTGTAACGTACTAGTGAAATATGTAGAGTGCTCCGATATGAATTTGTACGGCAGTAATAATTCACAATATATTTTGACGCCACCATAAACATAAGAATTGTATAACAAAGACCGATAAGTTTCGTTCCAATATATGCATCTAAGCCTTCACTTCATTCACGAAAAATGTTGATATTAATGATTTGGTGAAGTACACAATGTACATAATTGAATATTTCTTCTTACATACTGGTGAAAGCCTTCAAAATGTTTTCAACAAATGCACATTACATTAAAAACAAAACGTAAAGTATTCGCAAATAGAATTGGACCTTTCTGTATACGATAATTCAAAACCCCAAATACCGCAAACAACGGTTTTGAAACAAAATTATTTAACTATCGATATTCTCCGCAGACCTTTTTTCTAGCAGATACATAATAAACTAATCTTATGTTATATTAGGTTGTAAAACCTCTGTATACAAGGCCTATATAATATAACCTTAAAATAATGTACATGATTTGAAAAACCAGCGTTTCGCTTATATAAGCAGGATCGACAATTGCGCGAGACGAGTTTATTTTGACATTTCCATCAATGCGATAGTAGTGGTCTGGCGTCGATGGTCGCGTCGACGGTATGGCCAGTCGTGGAACTTCGGAGCGACAGATATTAAGCGAAATAATCGAGCGAAGTACCTAATTGGCGAAATAAATAAGCGCGAATTCTATGTGCGAGAATTGAATGAAATGTTCTAACGAGTGTTAAATAAAGTGTTACCCAGTGATAAAAAAGTGTTCATAGTCGAGTGATAAATTGCAAAATAGCGTGAATCTAAGAATAGTTTATAAATTTAATTCGTGTTAAGTAACTTTATACATTAAGTAATTAATTAATGACTCATTTATTCATTTCCAGGGTGTTCATTTGTCTCCCAAAGCCACGACCTGTGACAGTATCTTTACACAAAAAAAAAGAATCGTAAAGAAAGATAAACAAAAATATCTATATGCCGAAAATATATTTGCTGGCCATCGGAATATTATTCCGGAACTTCTCTGATCCGTGAAAATGCGATAAACCAATTTAGCTAAGTAAATTTCAGACTTTACGTTTATATAATCTACTTTGAATGAATAATATAACTTGTTGTACAATAGAACGACAATGTCTGATATCACAACATAATTTTAAACGAATACTCCTTTGGTTTTGTTTGCCAAAAAAACTACAAATGGAAATGGAATGGAAATCTTTTATTTTCTAAATAACATATTTTATCCTATCACGTGGGCCTTTACTTTAAACCAAATATCACAAAAATTTATTTATACCCGAAGATGATTGATAACCACGCGCAATTAACCTAGATGGGGACTCAGATTGATTCTTTTGACGGCAAACCAAATAAACACATTTTCTGACTCGTTGGGTTACACAAATAAATGAACGAATTCATTCTGGACCCCAACCTACGAAATGTTGCGGATTAATTCTGTTTCCGAAGGGCGGGTTCGCTATATTTTATTTCTAAATATGATTTCCAGCTCTTGTAAATTGAATAAAACATACTTAAGGGGAAATTAAGAATGTGAAAGAACGTGTTTTATATTTCTTTTTATAAACTGACTCAAGTGGTTAAAAATATTTTCACAAAGTACAAAAAATTGTAAAACTAATTAAAAATTATATCAATTTTAATACTTTTCGTTATATTAAGCCTTAAACTATATTATTAAAAAGCACTCCCTTATTGTATGTTTAGATATAATCGTATTTACAATAAAAAAAATGAATAATCAGATTTCTTATTACTAATGATATATTTACATATTACTTCAGTTGATTTATTAATTAAAAGCAACGAATTTAGAAAAAAAAGCACTTTCTCTGACTGAGTGATAAAACCTAATGCTTCAATATTTTTAGAAAAGGATTGGTGGTTAAATTTATTAATTTATTTTAACAAACTTGATTGTTAAATTAATATAGGCCATGTAAACAAGAAAATGAAAACCAAGTCCGATTGAAATTCTGATGGGGAATACTGAAAATGTGATCAATCTGGTAACACACAACACCGATATTCTTTTTTTTCAAAGTAATAACTGGAACTCGAATTCACATCAAATATTTTAATGGTGAAATTCAAGATAGTTGTTAAAAAATCTACAATTATATATATTGATTTTGTATTTATATTAATTGCTATAGTAAAGTGTATTCTCACATATACTACCCATTAAATAGTCTCAATTGATATACAAGATACAAAACCATTTATGCCTTGTACGACATATGTATATTGAAATATAATACAAAAAACATATTTATTGCATTGAAACATGTTCAGAGCGATCTTGTTTCCAATTAGGACGTCGGGTTTTGTATGTGGGGAAGGAAAATCAGAGAATGCGAGACAACCCATGCATTAAATCTTCAATTCCCCGCTGGAATATAAATGAGAAGCTCTCAATCAAAAAGGACAAATCAATATTTTGTGGAAAAATCATAATTATGTTAAGATTATACTAAGAAGATATTTATTGCTTTTAAATATTTAAGAAAACTTTATTTCTTCTTCAACAATAGCAGAACAACTTTTATTATTATTTTCAATAACTTCAAGAAAACGCTTTGTTTAAAACTACTTTTTATTGATAAACTCATACTTCTCGTTTTGGAGCCAATGCTCCCTTTATGCGGATACAACGGCTTAACGAATTGTCCAAATGAAATCTCCAAAGTTTTTTTTTTTTTTTAATTTTAGGAAATGGTTCTCATCGAGTACTGGTATGTTGCTGTGTGATACAGTAAATTGTCACTATGATAAATAATAATTACTGTTCAACACTTTTCTTCTTCTTCAGACATCTCTAACTGCTGGTTGTGGACCACCTCTGTATTTTCCATTCCTCTTCTTTGGACACACCTTTCTTGAGGCCAATATATTCGTCTCTTTTTATCCCACGGTTTCAATCGTAAAAATCTGTATGCGCATCTGTTAGTTCATTGTCTAGCGACATGATCTGCCCATTGCTATTTAAGTTTGGTATACGGTCTGGTGTAGCGGGTTTTAATTAATCAAATAGATGCGGTTTTATCGAAATTTGTTAGGAGAGACAATCGTTCATTCGCGCGAATTATAATGTAACGAGATGCTGGAGATTTGGCCGGTGGATGAACAAAGAAATAGACACGAATATTGCAGTAAATATGAACAACAAATAAGGAGAAATCCTACCTTTTCAATTCTGGATGTTGGATAAGAAATGGAAATGCCTCTTTCTTCCTTTTAATTTTAATCTTCCAAATAAAGATTCTTGGTCCAACTGCAACTCGAGATGACACATTCCACGGCTGCCGTATATTCCAATACAAGTGCTTATGCGGGTTATAAGATAATATTTTCTGAACAATGGTCCAAAAAACGAACTTTTAAGAGATGCGGTACAACGCGGTTTCTTCACTCAAGTCAGGCAATTAACAGGTAACAGGTGATAATGCGGTAGGAATTAAAAATGCGATCGAGTCCATACAGGACCAGAGATGTCGCTAGGCGTATTGAAAAAAGGCGGAGGATGGAGTGGGAATGAATTAAAGATAAAGAGGATTATAGGGATAGGATTGGTAGGCCTTCATCTTACTGAAGCTCCATTCACCACAATCATCGCCTCCATTTCTCCATATTTAACACTGGCCAAACCATCCTCCCCACCTTGGAAGCTTGAGCTTTCAAACAACAAAATAAAAAAAATAATAAGAACAATGAAAATAAATATGTGTTTGAATACATGGCTTCACATGCGAAAAATAAAATAAAATAAAAATATCATAATATTCATTCAAAGCACATTGCTTTGCTAATAAACCTAATACTAATCTAAACTATATTTCCTATACAAATTAAAATTGTGTAGGGAGAGGACAGAGCCGTACTACTGGCCTTTTGAACGTTCCGGACGCAGTTCTCACGACTGCGACCCGGATGACGCCATCAGGTCCAGGAAACACCTCCTCAATCTTACCCAATGGCCACCGCAATGGTGGCACATCATCCAAATGTATAAGCACAACTGTGCCCACTCGCACAGGATTTTCTGACGAACACCATTTTTGTCTTGCTTGTAAGGTGTGTAAATACTCCAACCTCCATTTCTTCCAAAAAGATTGAACTAGGTTGTCCAATAAATGTTTACGCGTTAATAAATTGGGACACGTAGTTAATACATCTTCTGCAGGAAGAAATTGTAGAGGGGTTGTCATCAGAAAATGAGCGGGTGTCAGAATTTCTAGACTAGGATCTTCTGACATTAAACCCAACGGGCGGCAATTCATTATTGCTTCGATTTGCGTAAGTACCGTCATTAATTCCTCATATGTCAGCAATTGCTTTCCAATCACTCTATATAAGTGCGCTTTAAGCGACTTTATTTGGGACTCCCAACAACCCCCAAAATGAGGTGCATTGGGTGGAATCATTTTCCACGTAATTCTGTTCTTGAGCAATTCATCCCTTAATGCGGTTTGCAAAGTGTCGGACATCACGTTACTATATATTTCGTTTAATCGTGCCTTTGCACCAACGAAATTTGTCCCATTATCAGAATACATACATGACACAGGCCCTCGTCGCGAGAGGAAACGTTTAAAAGCGGCTAAAAAACTATCTGTTGAAAGATCAGAGACAAGTTCGACATGAACAGCTCTCGTAGAAAGACAGCTAAAGAGGCAGATATACGCTTTCTGAGAACGTTGACCTCGACGTCTAGTTAACGTAATGTTAATCGGGCCAGCGAAGTCTACACCGGTGTGTATAAAAGCTTTAGTAACCTCTTGAACTCTGTACGAAGGCAAATCTGCCATTTTAGGGAGCGGACCTTTCGGTTTTATACGGAAACAAGCATTACATTTTCTTATTCTTGTTCTAATAACATTACGAGCGGAAATTATCCAATATTTTTGTTTAATTAGGGAATTCAATAAATTTGCCCCAGTGTGGCAATTTTGTTTATGATAATGATCAATTAAAAGATTAACTAAATGATCCGATTTTGGTAGAAGTACAGGGTGCCTTGCATCAAATGGCAAATCTGAATTTGATAACCTGCCTCCTATGCGGATAAGATCATGGTTGTCTACAAATAAATCAAGCCTTTTATAAGGTACAGGGAGAGAATTTCCCTTTAAAAGGGCGGAGTATTCTTGCGCAAAATAATGCTGTTGAACAGAAAACAATAAGTAACGTTCTGCTAGATTCAAATGATCAACTTCCATATATTTTGAATGCGGTAATTTTCGCGCAAAGCGCAATACATATACTACTGCGTGAAGCAATTTGTTCCAAGAGGAAACTCGAAGGACCAGCGGGTATAAAACAGGCGGTTGTTTTAAGATTGAAGACAAAAATTTCGAATTAAACTCGGGAATTTCTGAAGATGCGGAAGGAACAAATGGTTTTATAGGCCACGAATCGGGTTGTTTATTCAACCAATTAGGTCCGTGCCACCATAGATCATGTACTAGCAGTTGCGAAGGCAAAATACCTCGAGATAAACAATCGCTAGGATTTTCTATCCCGGGTATGTGATAAAAATGTTCGCAATCAAGATTTTCCTGAATTTTAGCTACTCGATTGGATACAAATATGGACCATCTATGTGGAGACGATTTGATCCAACATAAGGCAATCATTGAATCGCTAAATGCGTATATGTTATTTATAGAGTAAAGCGGGTTAAAAGAATCATATACAAATCTAACTAATTTAGAAAGTAATAAGGCTGCGCACAGCTCTAAGCGAGCTAATGATACAATCTTTAACGGGGCGACCTTTGATTTGGAACATACCAAATTGATAGATGTGTTACCTTGAGCATCCGTAACGTGTAAATAAACAACACAGCCATATGCTTTTAAGCTTGCGTCACAAAAGGCGACTATATTTACAGTACAACCTGAAGCTACATTTAAGTGACGAGGGATTTTTAAATTTGATAATAAAGGCAATTCTTTAATCAAATTTTGGTAAGCAGTTATTATGTCATCAGGAGGTAACTCATCCCAATCTATATTGGCATTCCATAGTGATTTGATAAGTAGTTTAGCATATAATATTACTGGAGACACCATACCTAAAATATCAAATAATCTTGCTACAACTGACAAGATGTTTCTCTTAGAACATTGCTCGATACATGGAGATGTTTTAAAGGAAAATACATCTTCTTCTGGAAGCCACATCAATCCTAAAATTTTAAGATCAGTATTAGTGTCCGTAAAATTTACTGGATCACAATTCTGAGGTGGTAATTCCGCTAGAAGCTCCTTTGAATTGCTTGAAAATTTAACCAATTCGAAGTCCCCAGCTGCGAAAAATGAAATTAATTCTTTTACTAGTTTGATTGCTTCTTTTTCCCCAGAACTAGCAGGGACCGACTTTACTAAGTCGTCCATATAAAAATCGGATGTAGCAACAATTGCGGCGTTGGGAAAAGATTGCTGTTCATCGGAAGCAAGTTCACGTATGGTACGCATTGCCAGATACGGACTTGCCTTCAATCCAAATGGAACAGAATTAAATTGAAAGGTGCGAATTTCTTCATCAGTATTGAAGCGATATAATATCCTTTGATATTTTTGGTGTTCTTCCGTAACCCCTATTCTCAAATACATTTGTCGTATATCCGCTGTTATTGCCACGGCGAAAAGACGAAACCTAAGTAGAAGCAAAAACAGATCTTTTTGCATATTAGATCCTACGAATAAAATATCATTAAGCGATAAACCAGAATGGGATTTTGCACTAGCGTCTAACACTATCCTAACCTTTGAAGTAGCTTTATCTTGGCGGATAATTGCGTGATGTGGTATATAATATCCATCCTCCACAGGAGATGGAATTTCACGCAAATAATTATTATTTAAATAATCTTTAATAACATCATTATAATGTTGACGTAATTCAGGATTATAACTGAATTTACGTTCTAAGGCGATCAAACGCCTTTGTGCGGTTGCAAAAGAACTACCTAACTCATTTGGATTCTTACAAAATGGAAGAGCTACGATATAACGGCCCTGATCATTTCGGAAACCGTTGAACGATAAATATTTTCACAAGCTATGTCTTCTGGACTTTGAAATTGTTTAACGGGTAATTCTTCCAATGTCCAGAACTTATGCAAGGTATTTTCCAATTCAGTTATAGCGCAACAAGATATAGAATTTATATCACATTGTACAATTTGTGACATTGCGGTTGTAGTTGATTTATATGCGGTATTTTCAGATGCGTAAGGTATATTACCCATAATTATATATCCCAATGTTGTTTCAATGAGTGGTGCCAAATTTGGCACTTCAATTATTCCACCCATTAAGATATACGGAAATAATTGTGCTCCCAATACAATTTCTATATCACCAGGCATATTCCAACTGCAATCTGCTAAAGGAATAGTCCTTAATTGCGTATAATTTGCCATATCAATATATTCAGTAGGCAATGCGTCCGTTATACAATCCAAAACCAAACACTGAATCTCATATTCTTGATTAGAAATTCGAGATTTAATCTTAAAAGAGGTATAACCATGTATTGGTCTAAAACTTGTACCTACACCCTTAATCACAGAATTAATCAAAGAAGTTATTTTAAAATTTAACCTCTTACAACAAGCGAAGGTAATAAGGTTATTTTGAGATGCATTATCTATTAAACATCTGACATTTTTTTTATTACGCTTGTTAAAATAAGCGTATACTTGAGCGGTAGGCAAAATGACACGTAACTGTGGCAAATTACTGCTTTGAGTACACAGAGTCGTAGAATTGTTTTGAATTTCGGATGTACTTGGCACTGACTTAATTTCATTGCAAATATTATTTTTCTTAAAATATTTATTGTCATCAAAGTGTAACATAGTATGATGCCGTTTATCACACTTTTTGCAAGAATTCGTCGAGTGACATGCCTTACTTCCATGGCTATAGCTTAGGCAA